>JAIPMN010184352.1:0-18287 GCA_020650975.1 Apostichopus californicus
CGTTTTACGTTCATCACCTCATTAGTTCATACCATTAATGGTTAAACCTTGTAGTACAAGTTTATTTCGGAAGATTAATTTTATCTTCATTGATATTGCCAGTCATATACTCGATAAACATGTTAATGATTTAAATGTGCGTCATCAATGTTGTGTAAATTATAAAAATTTATTTAAGAATAATTTATCTATCTTCATTGACATGACAATCCATGTAAACAATAAACATGTTATTGTCCTAGATTATGGTTTATCGATGTCGTTAAAATTACAATATTTCATTCAAATTGTGTAAATTGTAAAGAATTAATAAGAATTGATGGTTTCTTTGAAAGGGGAGTAGATAATGACACGTATCTACAAACGTTATACAAGAAAAAGACTTACCTCCTGCAAACAAACAAATGGAGAAATGAAAAGAACAAAGCATCATATCACAGTGAAAAGACTGGAAACACAAACAGTGAATGTGAGTTTATTACGACTGAACCAACTAGCTTTTCTTAGCTTTTCCCTGTCTTTTGGTTATCACGTCACTAGATCATTCCCTTATTTTTTTTAAATGCTGTAGTATCAAGTTCATATCAGAAGATTCATTTTATCTCTATTAACATTACCAGTCATATTTTCGATAAACATGTTATTGATTAAGTTGTGCGTCATCAATGTTGTGCAAATTGTAATATTTCACTCAAATTATGTAAGAAAATAAAGAATTTAAGCTATCTTATTTGCCTGATGGTTCCTTTAAAGGTTGAATAGAAACTGACATGTATTTACAAATTTTAATAAAAACAAAAAACTTACCAACTGCAAAATTCCCAAATGGATAGAAAAAAAAGTAACATATCATTCCAAAATAGACAAGAATCAGTAAAATAGTAAACACAGTGACTTCAAATTGCGAGTATTTTTTAAACTTGAATTTAACAGTTTCGTTAAGCTTTTCCACTATTGTGGCACATCACCAAATTAGCTCAAATAAACAATGTGTTAGAGTTAAAGTTACCTTTTATTTCAGAACAATCGATCTATCATCATTGATATTGACTATCATATAATGAACAATCATGATCACTAACTTGTATTAAAGCGTGCGTTACCAATGTTGTGCAAGTTATAAAATTTATTCAAATTGTGTTTAAAAAAAAAATGAACAGGAAATATTTCCCTCATGTTAATAGATAATAACACTGATTTTCAAACCTTAATCATGACAACTACTTACCTCCTGCAATGTAAGGAACATTTAAAAAGAAGAAAAGAAAGAATCAATATTTAATAGAGAAAAACTGTCAAAACACAAACACGGTGACTTTAAAATGTCAGTTTATTATAATTGATACTACTAGTTTCCTTAGCGTTTCTGCTGCTTTTGGCTCTTAACCTTACTAGCTAATTAAATCGATGGTAAATATGAGTTACATTTTTTTAAAAAACAATTGGTATATCTACATTGACATGGCGATCCATGTAAACAGTCACCATGTTATGGTCATAGATTGTGCGTTATCAATTGTTGTGAAAGTTATTTATCATTCAAATTGTGAATGAAACTTCATAATTAATAGTAATTGACATTCTGGTGTGTTCTTCGAAAATGCAATACAAAATGACACGTATCTACAAACGTTAACCAAAAAGAAGACATACCACCTGCAAAGAAACGAATAGATAAAAGAAAAAAAACAAATCATCATATCACAGTGAAAGACTGGAAGCACAAACACAGTGAATGTGAGTTTATTACAACTGAACCAACTAGCTTTCCTTTGCTTTTCCCTGTCTTTCGCTAATCACCTCACTAGATCTAACCTTTAAGTTTTTAAAGGCAGTAGTTACAAGTTCATTTCAGAAGATTTATTTTATCTCCATTGACATTACCAGTCATATAATCGATAAACATGTTATTGATTAAATTGTGCGTCATCAATGTTGTGAATATTGTAATATTTCACTCAAATTGTGTTAGGAAATTAAGAACTTTAACGAACTTGTTGGCCTGATGGTTTCTTTGAAAGTAGAATAGAAACTGACATTTTCTACAAATTTTAATAAAAAAACTTACCAACTGCAAAAATCCCCAATGGATAGATAAAAAAAAAAATCATTGAATGATAGACAAGAATTTATAAAAACGTGAACACATTGACTTCAAATTGCGCATATTTTTTATACTTGAATCAAAAACTTTTGTTAAGCTTACCCACTGTTGTGGCTCATCACCTAATTAGCTGATATCATTAATGTCTTCACGTCAAAGTTAAAAAAAATTATTTCAGAACAATTGAACTATCTTCATTGATTGCCAATCATATAATCAACAATTATGTTATTAAACTTGTAATAAAGCGTGCGTTACCAATGTTGTGCAAGTTATACAATTTATTCAAATTGAGTATGAAAATAAGGAATTAACAGGAAATATTTCTCCTCATGTTAATAGATAACAACACTGATCTTCAAACAGTAATCATGGTAACTACTTACCACCTGCAAAGAAACGAACAGATGAAAAGAAAGAACGAACGAATAAATATTTCATAGAGAAAAATAGTCAAAACACAAACACGGTGACTCTAAAATGTCCGTTTATTATAATTGAAACAACTAATTTCCTTAGCTTTTCTGCTGCTTTTGGCTCTTAACTTCAGTAGCTGATTAAACCGATGGTAAATATTAGAGTTAAATTTTTTTTTTGAAAACAATTGATTAATCTACATTGACATGGCGATCCATGTACACAGTCAACTTGTTATTGTCATAGATTGTGCGTTACCAATCTTGTGAAAATGATATATTAACAGTAATTGACACCCCTGGTAGTTTCGTCGAGAAGGGAATAGATAACACGTATCTACAAATGTTCATCAAGGAAAATACATACCCTCTGCAAAGAAATGAATAAAAAGATAGAAGAAAGAACAAATCATCATATCACAGTGAAAACACTGGAAAAACAAACACAGTGAATTTGAGTTTATTACAGAAGAACCAAATAACTTTTCTTAGCCATTCCGTTTTACGTTCATCACCTCATTAGTTCATACCATTAATGGTTAAACCTTGTAGTACAAGTTTATTTCGGAAGATTAATTTTATCTTCATTGATATTGCCAGTCATATAATCGATAAACATGTTAATGATTAAATTGTGCGTCATCAATGCTGTGTAAATTAATAAGAATTGGTGGTTTCTTTGAAAGGGGAGTACATAATGACACGTATCTACAAACGTTAATCAAGAAAAAGACTTACCTCCTGCAAACAAACAAATAAAAGAAAAGAACAAATCATTCTATAACAGGGAAAGACTGGAAACACACACTGTTTGAATATGAGATTATTACAACTGTACCAACTATCTTTCCTTAGCTTTTCCCTGTTTTTTGCTAATCACCTCACTAGATGATAACATTATTTTTTTAAATGCTGTAGTTACAAGTTCATTTCAGAAGAATCATTTTTATCTCCATTGACATTACCAGTCATATAATGGAGAAACATGTTATTGATTAAATTGTGCGTCATCAATGTTGTGAAAATTGTAATATTTTACTCAAATTGTGTAAGGAAATAAAGAACTTTAACGAACTGATTGGACTGATGGTTTCTTCGAAAGTTGAATAGAAACTGACATCTACAAATTTCAATAAAAAAAATAAAACTTACCAACTGCAAAATCCCATATGGGTAGAAAAAAATGTAACATATCATTTCATAATAGAAAAGAATCAGTTAAAACGTAAACACAGTAACTTCAAATTGCCGGTATTTTTTATACCTGAATCAAACAGTTTTGTTAAGCTTTCCCACTGTTGTGGCTCATCACCAAATTAGGTCATGTCGTAAATGGTTTAACGTTAAAGTTACAAATTTATCCCAGAATAATCGATCTAATTTCCTTAATATTGCCGATCATATAATCAACGATCATGTTATTAAACTTGTATTAAATCGTGCGTAACCAATGTTGTGCAAGTTATAAAATTTATCAGTGTTTGAAAGTAAAGAATTAACAGGAAATATTTCCCCTCATGTTAATATATAATAACACTGATCTTCAAACGATAATCATGATAACTACTTACCTCCTGCAATGTAAGGAACAGATGGAAAGAAAAAACGAAAGAATCAATATTTAATAGAGAAAAATAGTCAAAACACAAACACGATGACTCTAATATGTCAGTTTATTATAAATGAAACAACTATTTTCCTTAGTTTTTCGGCTGCTTTTGGCATTTTAACCTTACTAGCTGATAAAATCGATGGTAAATATTAGAGTTACAGATTTATTAAAAAACAATTGATTTATCTACATTGACATGGCGATCCATGTAAACAGTCAACATGTTATTGTCATAGATTGTGCGTTACCAATCTTGTGAAAATTATATATTATCAGTAATTGACATCCCCAGTGGCGGAGCGTCCATACAGACAGGGGGCGGATGCCCCCCCCCCCCACCCCTGACGGACTCAAATGGACTGCTGGCGCCCTTTTCAGCTTTTTACCACTTTTTACTAATTTGCGATTATTGACTTTTTTATTGCGCTCTCATCTACCTATTGACATTTGTCACATTTTGTTGGTGTATAATTTTCTGACAAGATGTGGTATTGTTGGCATTTACAGGTCCAAAATATCTTATAGGCACAACAGGCATTGTGTCAGGGCTACGAAAACATGAGCACCTACAAAGATACCACAGGGATTTTGATGAAGCGCATGTACTTTCAACACCCATATAAACTTCCAAGTTATCACAAATGGCGATGATACCTATTTATTCTTCGTTTATTTGCAAATTAGCAAGGCCCGGAAAGGGTCATTTCCGGCGATCTTGGAAGTATCTTTACTCAACAAATTTCTGTACGCTCCGCGCCAACTTGTGGTGGCGCTCCGCTTAGATAGTGTCGAAAGCCCCCCTGCAGACCATTCTCGCCCCACTTCACCAATACCCTTAGCTCCGCCACTGGACATCCCTGGTAGTTTCTTTGAGAAGGGAAAATATAATAACACATACCTACAAATGATAATAAAGGAAAAGACTTACCCTCTGCAAAGAAATGAATAGAAAGAAAGAAGAAAGAACAAATCATCATATCACAATGAAAAGACTGAACACACAAACACAGTGAACATGAGTTTCTTACAGCTGAATCAACTAACTTTCTTTAACTATTCCGTTGTTCACTCATCACTTCACTAGATCATATAACTAAAGTTTAAATGTTATAGTTACAAATTCATTTCAGAAGAATCATTATATGATCATTGACATTGTCAGTCATATAATCGATAAAACATGTTAATTATTTAATTTTACGTCATCGATGCTGTGTAAACTATAAAGAATGAACAGGAATTGCTGGTTTCTTTGAAAGGGGAGGAGATAATGACACGTATCTACAAACTTTAATCAAGAAAAAAACTTACCACCTGCAAACAAATAAATAAAAGAAAAGAACACATCATCATATAATAGGGAAAAGACTGGAAATACAAACCCATTGAATATGAGTTTATTACAACTGTTCCAACTTTCTTTCCTTAGCTTTTCCCTGTATTTCGCTTATCACTTCACTAGACCATACCATTATTTTTGTTTTTAATTGCTGTAGTAACAAGTTCATTTCAGAAGAATCATTTAATCTCCATTGAAATAACCAGTCCTATCATAGAGAAACATGTTTATTGATAAAGGTGTGCTTCATCAATGTTGTGAAAATTGTAATATTTCACTAAAATTATGTAAGGAAATAAAGAATTGAAACGAACTGATTGGCCTGATGGTTTCTTCGAAAGTTGAATAGAAACTGACAACTATCTACAAAGTTTAATAAAAAAAACTTACCAACTGCAGAATTCCAAATGGATAGAAAACAAGAACAAATCCTTTAATAATACACAAGTATCAGTAAAAACGTAAACACAGTGACTTCAAATTGCGAGTATTTTTTATACTTGAATCGAAAAGTTTTGTTAAGCTTTCCCACTGTTGTGGCTCATCACCAAATTAGGTCATGTCGTAGATGGTTTAACGTTAAAGTTACAAATTTATCCAAGAACAATCGATCTATCTTCCTTAATATTGCCGATCATATAATCAACAATCATGTTATTAAACTTGTATTAAATCGTGCGTTACCAATGTTGTGCAAGTTATACAATTTAGTCAAATTGTGTTTGAAAATAAAGTATTAACAGGAAATATTCCTCCTCATGTTACTAGATAATGACACTGATCTTCAAATGGTAATCATGACAACTACTTGCCGCCTGCAATGCGAGGAACAGATGGAAGAAGACACGAAAGAATCAAATATTTAATAGAGAAAATCAGTCAAAACACAAACACGGTGACTCTAATATGTCAGTTTATTATAAATGAAACAACTAGTTTCCTTAGTTTTTCTGCTGCTTTTGGCTCTTAACCTTACTAGCTGATAAAATCGATGGTAAATATTAGAGTAACGATTTAAAAAAAAAACAATTGATATATCTACATTGACATGGAGATCCATGTAAACAGTCAACATGTTATTGTCATATATTGTGAGGTAAAAGTCTTGTGAAAAGTATATCTTAACAGTAATTGACATCCCTGGTTGTTTCTTCGAGGAAGGGAAAATATAATACCACGTATCTACAAATGTTAATCAAGGAAAAGACTTACGTTCTGTGCAAAGAAATGAATAGAAAGAAAGAAGATAAAACAAATCATCATATCACCGTGAAAAGAATGGACACACAAACACAGTGAATATGAGTTTCTTACAGCTGAATCAACTAACTTTCTTTAGCTATTCCGTTGTTCCCTCATCACTTCACTAATGTTATAGTTTCAAGTTCATTTCAGAAGAATCGTTCTATCTTCATTGACATTGCCAGTAATATAATCGTTAAAACATGTTAATTATTTAATTTTATGTCATCAATGCTGTGTAAGTTATAAAGAATTACCAGGAATTGGTGGTTTCTTCGGAAGGGCAGTACATAATGACACGTATCTACAAACTTTAATCAAGAAAAAAGACTTACCTCCTGCAAACAAACGAATAGATAAAAGAAAAGAACAAATCATCATATAATAGGGAAAAGACTGGAAATACAAACCCTTTTGTATATGAGTTTATTACAGCTGCATCAACTTTCTTTCCTGGGGTACAGGTGCTATACACCCATACAATTTTCTTATTCTACACATGAAGTATTATATATATGATTGCAGACTAAAAAGTCGCGTACCAGATGTAAATGAGGTTTTTTTTAAGTTCAAGTTTGCAATTAGTACCGAACGTTTCAATAATTTGAGATTGTCTAGATCTAGGAAAAACCGTGTTAACTTCTCTGACTTGCTACAAGCTTTTGCTCCATGCCAAGGTCTATTCCAGTTATGTTTGAACGATTTGTTATCCATATACCCAAATTATTTGCTTGTCATCGGCTCCGGTTATTAGTTGTGTCTGTTTTTCTGTCAGAACACTGCAAGGTGCAGGTGAACTATAATTGTAAATATGCGAATCATTGTATCTGTTACTTAAGAATCACTGTAAATATTATATGCAATCTGAATAAACGGAGGGAAAAAAAAAACTTTCTTTCCTTAGCTTTTCCCTATCTTTCGCTAATCACCTCACTAGATGATACCATTATTTATTTTAAATGCTGTAGTTACAAGTTCTTTTCAGAAGAATCATTTAATCTCCATTGTACATTACAAGTCATACATTGAATAAATATGTTATTGATTGAATTGTGCGTCATCAATGTTGTGAAAATTGTAATATTTCACTGAAAATGTGTAAGGAAATAAAGAATTGAAACGAGCTGATTAGCCTAATGGTTTCTTTGAAAATTGAATAAAACTGACATGTATCTACAAAGTTTAATAAAAAACAACTTACCAACTGCAAAATCCCAAATGGATATAAAAAAAAGTAACAAATCATTTCATAATAGACAAGTATCAGTAAAAACGTAAACACAGTGACTTCAAATTGCGAGTATTTTTTATACCTGAATCCAACAGTTATTAATATTTCCAATGTTGTGTCTCATCACCTAATTAGCTCATGTCATTAATGGTTTAACGTTTAAGTTAAAAATGTATTTCAGAACAATCGATCTATATTCATTTTCCCTCATGTTACTAGATAATGACACTGATCTTCAAACGGTAATCATGACAACTACTTACCGCCTGCAATGTAAGGAACAAATGGTAAGAAGTAAAGAACAAATCAATATGAAATAGAGAAAAATAGTCAAAACACAAACACGGTGACTCTAAAATGTCAGTTTATTATAATTGAAACAACTAGTTTCCTTAGCTTTTCTGCTGCTTTTGGTTCCTAACCTCACTCGCTGATAACATCATTTAATCTCCCTAGCTAATAACATCAACGGTTAATGTTAGAGTTTCAAATTTATTTAAAAAAATTTGATCTATCTTCATGACATGGCAATGCATGTAAACAATTTACATGTGATTGTCTTAGATTGTGCATTATCAATGTAGTAAAAATGACAATATTTTATTCAAATTGTTTAAATTATACATAATTAACAGGAATAGGTTGGTTTCTTTGAAAAGGGAAAAGATAATAACACGTATCAACAAATGTTTATCAAGAAAAAGACTAACGTTCTGCAAAGAAATGAATAGATAGAAAGAACAAAGAACAAATCATTATATCACAGTGATAGACTGGAAACACAAACACAGTGAATGTGAGTTTATTGCCACTGAACCAACTAATTTTTCTTAGCTTTTTCGTTTTTCGTTCATCACCTCGGTAGATCATACCACTTATGTTTAAATGTTGACGTTACAAGTTCCTTTCCAAAAAAGCGGTTTATTTTTATTGAAATTATAATTAAAGTAATCCATGAACACGTTATTGTATTCAAGTGTGCATTCCAAAATGTTGTGAACATTGACACATTTCATTTAAAAATAAAGAATGAAAAGGAATTGACTTCAATGGCACATTCTTTGAAAATGGAATATATTATTATACATATTTACAAACGTTAATCATGATAAAGACTTACGTACTGCAACAAAACAAATATATAGAAGCAGAAGGAGACAAATCGTAATATAATAGAGAAAATGTTAAAATATCAAAATACTGACTTTAAAACGAAAGCTATTATAATTGAAACAACTAGTTTTCCTGAATGTTTTTGGCTCATCATCTCACTAGCTCATATCTTCAATTGTTAACTATTATAGTGGTCAATTCATTTCAAAACAGTGGCTCTCTCTTTATTGACATTACCATTCATGTAATCGATACACAATTTTTAAACTTGCAATAAATTGTGCGTAACCAATGCTGGGCAAATTATCAAATTTCATTCAAATTGTGTATGAGAATAAAGAATTAACAGGAATATAATTTCCCTCGTGTAAAAATATAATAACGCTGTTCTACAAACGATAATTGTGATGAGTATTTACCAACTGCAAAGAAAGGATTGGATGAAAAGAAGAAAAGAAGAAAAGAAGAAAAGAACGAAATCTTATTAGAGAACAAAAGTAAAACATAAACACGGTGACTTTAAAATGTTAGTTTATTATAATTTAAACAAATAATTTCTTTAGCTTTCCCTCTGCTTTTTGCTCTTAATCTCACTAGCTAACTACATCAATTGTTAATGTTAGAGTTACAAAATTATTTAAAAATAATTGATCTATCTTCATGACATGAAAATCCATGTAAACAATACACATGTTATTATCTTAGATTATTCGTTATCAATGTAGTGAAACTTACAATATTTAAATCATATTGTGTAAATAATAAATAATTAACAGGAATAGGCGGTTTCTTTGAAAGGGGAATATATGTTAACACGTATCTACAAAAGTTAATCAAGAAAAAAAATTACCTTCTGCAAAGAAACAAACAGATAGAAATAAAAAGAACAACTCATCATATCACAGTGAAAAGACTGGGAACATTAACATAGTGAATATGAGTTTCTTACAGCTGAACCAACTAACTTTTCTTGGCTATTCCGTTTTTCGCTCATCACTTCACTAGATCATACCATTAATGGTTAAACTTTGTAGTACAAGTGCATTTCAGAAGAATCGTTCTATCTTCATTGACAATACCAGTCATATAATCGATAAACTGTTAATGATTCAATTGTACGTCTTCAATGTTGTGTAACGTATAAAGAATTAACAGGAATTGGTAGTTCCTTGAAATGGGAGTAGATCATGACACGTATTTACAAACGTTAATCAAGAAAAAAACTTACCTTCTGCAAACAAACGAATAGATAACAAAAAAGAACAAATCATCATAAAATAGGGAAAATACTTAAAACACAAACACAACGAATGTGAGTTTATTACAACTGAACATAGTAGCTCTCGTTAGCTTTTCATTCATCACCTCACTAGATCATACCATTAATGGTAACATGTTGTAGTTACAAGTTCATTTACAATTGAATCATTTTTATCTCCATCGATATTACCAGTTATTGATTAACTGTGCGTCTTAAATGTTGTGCAAATTGCAACATTTCACTCAAATTGTGTAAGAAAATAAAGAATTAAAAGGAACTGATTTGCTTAGGGTTTCTCTGAAATGGGAATAGAAACTGACACGTATCAAAAAATGATAATCACAAAAAATACTTACCAACTGCAAAAATGAAAAAATAGATAGAAAAAGAAAGTAACAAATCATCACATAATAGAGAAGAATCAGTAAACGTAAACACATTGACTTCAATATGCAAGTGTTTTTTGTTTACAATTAAATCAAACAGTTTTGTTAAGCTTTTCGACTGTTGTGGCTCATCACCTCATAAATTAATGGTTTAACGTTAAAGTTACAAATTAATTTCAGAAAAATCAATCTGTCTTCATTAAAATTGCCATTCATATAAGCAACAATCATGTTATTCAACTTGAATTAAATCGTGCGTTACCAATGTTGTGCAAATTACCAAATTTTATTCAAATTGTGTATTAAAATGAATAATTAACAGAAAATATTTCCCCTCATTTTAATATATAAAAACACTGTTCTACAAACGTAAATTATGATCACTACTTACCGCCTGCAATGTAAGGAACAGATGGAAAGAAGGAAACAACGATCCAATATTTAATAGAGAAAAATAGTCAAAACACAAACACGGTGACTTTAAAATGTCATTTTATAATAATTGAAACGATTAGTTTTCTTAGCTTTTCTGCTGCTTTTGGCTCTTAACATCACTAGCTTATAACATCGATAGCTAACTTTAGAGTGACAAATTTATTTAAAAACAATTTATCTATCTTCTTTGACATGACAATTCATGTAAACAATATACATGGTATTGTATAGATTGTGCATTATCAATGAAGTGAAAATGACAATATTTCATTCAAATTGTGTGAATTATACAAAAAATAACTGAAATAGGTGGGTTTCTTTGAAAGGGGAATAATAACACGTATCTACAAATGTTTATCAAGAAAAAGACTTACGCTCTGCAAAGAAACGAATAGATAGAAAGACGAAAGAACAAACCATCATATCACAGTGTGAAAAGACTGGCAACACGAACACAGTGAATGTGAGTTTATTGCCACTGAACCAACTAATTTTCCTTAGCTATTCCGTTTTTCGTTCATCATCTCACTAGATCATGCCACTAATGTTTAAATGTTGTAGATACAAGTTCATTTCCAAAAAAAATCGGTTTACCTTTATTAAAATTCTAATTAAAGTAATCCTTGAACATGTTATTGTATTCAATTTCCTGATGTTGTGAAAATTGACACATTTCATTTAAAATAAAGAATAAAAAGGAATTGACCTCCATGGCACATTCTTTGAAAAATGAATAGATCATTATATATATTTACAAACGTTAATCATGAAAAAGACTTACGTACTGCAACAAAACAAATATATAGAAAGAAGAAGGAGACAAAATCGTAATAGAGTAGAGAAAAATTTTAAAATATCAAACAGTTACTTTAAAATGTAAGCTATTATAATTAAAACAACTAGTTTTCTCGAATGTATTTGGCTCATCACCTCACTAGCTCATATCTTCAATGGTTAAATATTATAGTGATAAATTCACTTCAAAACAGTCGCTCTCTCTTTATTGACGTTACCATTCATATAATCGATACACAAGGTGTTAAACTTGCATTAAATTGTGCGTTACCAATGCTGTGAAAATTATAAAATTTCATTCAAATAGTGTATAAAACTAAACAATTAACACGAATTTTTTACCTCATGTGAAAATATAAAAACACTGTTTAAAAAAAGTTAATCATGATAAATACTTACCATCTGCAAGGAAAGGAACAGATGCAAAGAAGAAAAGAAAGAATCATTATATCATATAGAAAAACAGTGTAAACACAAACACTGTGACATTAAAATTTCAGTTTATTATAATTGAAACAACTAGTTTTCCTTAGCTTTTCCGCTGCTTTTGGCTCTTAACCTTACCAACTGATAACATGAATGGTTAATGTTAGATATACAAATTTATTTAAAAACAATTGATCTATCTTCATTGACATGGCGATCCATATACATGCTATTGTCATAGATTGTGCGTTACCAATTTTGTGAAAATTATTCTTTACTTAAATTGTAAATGAAACATTAAGAATCAATAGTTGATAATGTTGAACAATTTATAACCCTGGTGGTTTCTTTGAAAGGGGAATAAATAGTAACACTAATCTACAATCGTTAATCACGAAAAAGATCCTTTGCAAAGAAACAAATCGTCATATAATAGGGGGGGGGGCAGTAAAAACACAAAAACAGTAACTTAAACTAAAGTAAAACAACTAGTTTTCCTTAGCTTTCCCCTTTCTAGTTAAAACCTGGTTCACTCATACCGTTCATGGTTAAATATTCATTCAGATAACAAAGAATTTACGGTCATTCAATTTTAAATACATGTTATTTCATGACGTTATGACATTGATGCATTCTTGTGTTTCAAAGAAAGAGGAAGCATTTGATTTCTGTAATGACAAGTAACGTTTATATTGGTCGGCATTTTGGTAAAATTTGAGATTATCAAGGTGGATGAGTAGTTCAAGAGGTACAATATAGATGGTGAACAGTAAATGACATAACACCGAACCATAAGGGACTCCAAACATAATGCTGAGAAGCAAAGGCTGTTTTCCATTGAAGGAAGGTGATTCTAGTGTGTCTATGAGGTAAGAGTACAACTGTGTGAGACAAAAAATTAGCCTTAAAAATAAACTTAAAAGCTGCATGTTCACCAAATAGCCAGTCCCATGAAAAATGTTGATATAGTGTAGGTAGTATCACTTAATCAAAGGTACTTTCTCTGTGTAAACCATAGAAACTGAACAAACCAATGAATTGGTTAACATGTACTTGTTTTCATATTGTTTAATCCTACCTTCTTGACAGCAACTAAAAGTGTGAATCGTAGTTCAACACATATCGTGGAAGGTTCCTTCGTAGACGTCATAATGAAATGATCTTTCCGCATGCTGCAATATCTACATAACACAGCCAAATGGGAATAATGTAGGCTTCTTCAGTTCCGCTTACCCACTTAAACTGCCACCTCAAACATATCCTAGCAACACATAGTTATAGTGTAAGAAGTGTGTGGTAGAAGTGGGACTAGGAGTGGGACTGGTGAAGCCCGGACTATGTACTTGTCTCGGACTAGGTCTGCCTTGGGACCCAACGCAAACTTGAACTATGTATTTGACTCGACGTCAGCTCTGACTAATTAGCATATCAAAGGACATGGTGTACATATATTTTACTTGGAAGATTAAAGCAGGTAAAGTTGATTCAACTCACACGTCTTGCGTTATTGCTAGGGATGGAGAATAAGAAAGGAAAAGGTTAATACACTTTACTTCGAATAATGAACAGGTACTGGATTCAACCCAGGCTCTTCTTCCCGCACCATTGTTCCATCAAACACATACATCCTGTACTGTAATGGGGAAACTTGAATGTTTGATGTTTTGAATTTAATATGTTCACTTAAATTTTCAGTATGTATTTACTCTTATACACTTAAAGTTCCCTGTGGTGAAGATCCTACAGTAATTTACATGAAGCGCTCAAATCAAAGTAAGCCTTTTCTACCAAAGAAGCAACTCAAAGCGCACGTGCGTTAACTTGTTATGTTAGTTACAGGGCCTTTTTTTCAACCATGACCCCAGTATATATATTTTTAATTTCCTTGTTTGGAATATTTTATGTGAAATCAGACACAGTTTTTGAAGAGTGACTAAGATCAAAGAGTGACTTTACTGAATATCCTTTAGAGCAATCACCTATTGTTAAAGAGACTTAATTGTTTTCGACCCTCTACATGAAATACACGCGCTTCAATTAAGATATGAGATAACATTCTTGAATTTCATTACACTGTCTCATTTTCTTCTTCTGGTATACAGGACAACTAAGAACTAAGGAGCAAGATCCATTAATTATCTCTTTTTCTATTCATTGCCAATCCACTATGTTAGCAGATGCACAACCAGATGACTACTCTGTGCGGAACAGTGCATTTGCTCCCTCTTGGTATACACAAGTGGATTGGACGTGACATAAGTGCTCAACCTACAACATAAGATAATTTATGTTACCTTTTATTTAACTATATATGTATTGGTTTACTTAATAGTTTATCAGACCTATAACACTATGGAAATTGATATAAAACTTGAAAAACCTCATGCTACATTGTGTATGTAGTCGACACTTACTCGTTTCCATCCATCTTGGTTTGTAACGCTGTTTAACTGAAAAATCAGAAATTGTAGCGGTAAGGTGTAAACATAAACGACATAATGAATGCAGGTTGAAATAGAATTATTGTTGAAATATGTTCATTGATGTCATTAAACACACCAAACCATTTTCAAGCTTTTGACATCTTTTTTTACTCTTGTATGAGGCCTAAACACAATGATAACTGAATGGTTAACGAACACCACCAACACATTATCCATCGTACATGTAGGAGTGCTTTAACATTTCTTTGACATAAAGTTCCTGAATCATTCCCGGTGTAGAAACTACCACGTATATTACTCATCAATGACACACGTTTTTCTTCAATCTTGGTGATGTAGCTATATCTTCCTATATAATTCAGTACACTCTAGTATACTTTCCAATTGCTAGCACTCTCCAATTTGGGTGGGAGATTTGATTGTTCATTTAAAAAAAATAAGAACCTGAAAGAATATACAATGTCTTCTATACATAATCATCACATGAAATGTCAGAAATGTTTCGTGATGTACATTGTGACGAAGAGGCCTTAATGTTATGTGTGCACAGTCACGTTTTTCTGAGTACAAAGGATTTTCAAACTTAGAGTAAGGCCGCCTGAAAGCAAATTTCGATATTGTATTTTGTTTGTATATGGGCACGTAAGATAAGATAATGTTTACAATTTGTTGCGGGCTTTCTCAATGTTTTCGGTTTTGTTCAGATGATCGCAATCTACTCATCAAACCCTATTAAGAAACTCTGATGTGAACGCGAACTAAATACACTACATAAAAGCGATCTTTTACACCATAAATGTCCAAGGTTGGCAAAGAATCTATATTCCCCTCAGCAATGTTTGTTAAGTGCAAATATTTACCAAAAACCATGGCACTGAATGACAGCAAACATGTCTCAAAACTCCTTACATTTTAGTATATTTTGCAAATTATGACCACTGGCATGTAGATACTGCCTCACGAATAATCTAGGTGGTGTTTGGTCACATTAAGTGTATTAGTATTCTGACACGTAACGTTTTTTCTTCACGTTTTTGTGTTACAGAACCTAATATCCTACCGTTTTTAGTGTATGACACAGTGAAACCTGACCAACTCGGCAGTTCCTTGCTTTTGTCTGCTCGATATTGGTGGGAAGTTGTCTTGTAGAAATAAGACGTATATCAACAATGACGTAGCTAGGTATCTTTCTGCTCCCGCTGTCGACTCTTTTCTTTAGGACAATGATCGCTTGCGTTTCTATGTAATATCCTTGATTTTTCTTGAAGAGAAAAATAGTCAAGTTTTTCTCCCTCTGTAGGATTGGCTAAACTAAAAACGTTCATGGTTTAAAACAGGAAACTCTTTAACACCCTTACCAAACAAGCGTCGATAAAATTGAGCAACATGGGTAAAATACCAGTTTCCTATGTGCAGATTTTTCATTAAGTTATCGTCAGTAGCCGATATAAGTTTGCATTTACCTGCAATGATGAATTTAGGCCCATTTCGCTAGCTCAACATAACACCAAACATATATATAAATGAAGGATGGGCTGTATCTCTCTTTATCGTGATTTATTCAAACATCGTCACATTACCCTCGCAGTATTTCCTTCTATCACAAGCGTACAAGTACAGTAACATAATTATGTGTACTGACTGTGTGGAAATTCCGCTACAAAGCTTAACGAGTACCCAGGACGTGGACAGGCTCTGAGTGCATTTATTTTACAACCAATCAGCTCAGAACCCCCCCCCCCCCTACTTCCTACATCTACTATGTAGCAAAATCTATGAAAGAAAAGTGCTCAATACAGTTTGCAATCGACTGTTGCAATTGCATGAAAACATAATCAAAAGAGTATTTAAAATGTGTAGTCCTCACGCGTTCTGAAATACTTTAACACATCATAATGATGACATCATACAGCTGAAGCAAATTACCATGTGATTTCTGGTTATAAGCGGTGCAATTCGAAAAAAAATTGTGGGGTTTATTACAATAAAAAAAACCAATAAAAAAAACAACAACCTCCGAACCGAAATGAATGTATAAAGAACAATAATTTACTTTTGGGGGACATCGTCAGATACCTAGTTCCAACACCCCCCTCGTTCTCCAAACTTAAAACATTTGGGTTTGCTATATGATGATCAAGATGGTAACTTCTTCAGGTGGAACAACTTCGGTCTAAAAGAACTTAATAAATGAGTTGTACTCACACTCAATCTTATGTTGGGAAACAGAGGAAGACGTTGAAGGCATGCGAAAAGCTTCCCTTGCCTCTTTTAGTTAGAATACAGAGCTGTTACCTGCTACAATAAATCCAAACATGCAATGCGCATATTATGATGATATGTCTCGGCTGGTGTGCTGCTTAACTTCAATGCGCCCAACAAGAAGTGTTCCGAAAGACCACATATATATATATTCTTTGCATCAAACACATAAAACTTTAACACTTTAGCGGTAACAAATTTGGTGTTGCGTTTAAACATAGTCCCGAGTTCTGTATGCACCATGTGACATCCGTTTAGGAAAACGTGTTAGGATTCAGCATTAAATTCGGCACTAAAGTATAACAAGATAGAGTCACAGTTTGCATTGCGTCCAATCATTCTCAGCCAGACATATTAGTCCTATATAAAATTTGAATAATCAAGTTGCATACCTCACACTCATTATTCAGAAAGAAAATGTGCAAATGCCCACATTGCCGAACACTGCATATTTAATGCAATTTTGAAACTTCGTAATAACCACTGATACAGATTTGGTAGGATATTTGCTAATTTAAAGTTAAACAGTTCACAATTCTTATATTACTATACTTCTGAGGACTGTTAATCGTTTTGAACCAGACCTTCACCATGTATTACAAGAATGCAGACCTATTCTGAGGTATTATTTACATGAGAATATCATTAGCTGAAATTGATTCCAAAAGTAATAAAACAGTGCGAGTTTAATATTTTCTGAAAGAAACATGAAGATTACCGAAAATCATTGCATTAGGTGTATGGTCATGTAGATATATGTCCATAAAATAGACACCGTTTATCCATCTCTCAGGCAAAACCTCATTTCTCTTACGAATATTGCATACGCATGGGGATTTAACCCAAAATTTTACTCATATCGTGTATTATTTATCTCAATGTATTTCAGCAATTGATTTCATGAATCTGTTCCAACGTGTGGATTTGTTACGTTCTACTACCTCGTAACGAACTGCAGTCACGGCACATTGTAATATTAATAAAACTGAACAACAAAACTGTGATGAGTTGTCAAAATTGCCTGTAAAGTTGGTTGGATATATAGGTAATCAGTGTTGGGTAAGATATTTGCGCATTTTTTAAGAGTACAGTTTATAACGATGTGAAGCGTGTATGGTTTAAAGTTGTGTGCCGTGCGCTAAAACGTTAACAGACAAGCCCTACATGATACTGCCATTGTTAAAAAGTTGATTCTAGTATAGTTATATATAAATATAAATA
>JAIPMN010184412.1:0-15186 GCA_020650975.1 Apostichopus californicus
ATATATATAGAGTTAACAAACATGATCATTAAAACTCAAGAACAACAACTTTTGATTCCATCATTTTATTCCAGGGTCTCACAAGTATCGCTGGGTATTGGAGCCAGCGATTCACAATATTTTACAGATAATTTGCAGAAAAGAAAAGAGAACGGTGGACCACACTTAGGGCCTTCAGAGCTACAAGTGCATCTGTTATGAAACATAACTAGAAAAGCATATGTGTAAATTGGTCAGTCATAACAAAAGGTTAACCAGTTGTACGTATACAGCTTCCAACAGTTGCCTAAATATTTAAAAACAACATAGCAACGATGACAGAATAAGAACTACTATCAACGCAGACCATCTACTTAATTTGAATACATTAACAGGGGACAGTGTCGTTACGACTGTAATAAGACACGCCTACCCACTCATATCCTGTGTAAATTTCATTCATTAAAACAACGGGACTTCAGCAAGTCAACCCCACGGTAGGAATAACAACGACACAACCATTATCAATTATAACTTGTTTTCTCTTTATTTCAGAGAAAGTAGATCACTTGTATGAGATACAGGATTGACATATCATGAACTTGGTGGCGTATTTGTTTTCCAGGATCTCGACAACAGTCGCCGGATGATGATGATAATGACGATGTGTTAATAAATTATCAATGAATCATTTGTTGGCTTATTTTCTTTGATATCTATTTTATTTCATCAGAGACGATTTAAATTTAGCAGATCAGAATTTGACAAGCCACCATTACAAAAAATGGTATTACTATTACATTAATTGTTACCGAATTTATCATGAATACTTGTATAATATAAAATGACATTTGAAACTATGTAATTTATTCGAAAAGATTATGAATTGTAATATCGGTAGTAAAAAACACCAAATCGGATGGAATAAATTTTGAAATCTCAAAAGTCTGAATGACACACATTTAACAGAATCGGAATACGATGAAGCTAATATGTAGCTGTATGGAATATTCAATACGAAATAATGATTTTCATAATAATAATAATAATAATAATAATAATAATAATAATAATAATAATAACTAATATCAATTGTATTGAAACGATAACACGGAAAACATAATATTGCAGCCAAAATATATTTAAAAAAATATTCCCACTTGACCTGTGCAGGCTTATTAGAAATATTTGTTAAAAGAAACATTTTTGATAAGTGCTGGGCTGAAAGACTTCAAACAAAGTATGGCATGAAAACAAAATCAAGGTATAAAATATTGCACGAAAATAAAATGGTATAAAATGGCCTCTATGGTAGCAGCTGCAATTATTTTACAAGAGGTTTCTTAAACTCAAATGTACAGTTTACATTTCTTAACAAATGAAAATAGATTTACAATTCCAAAACAGAGACTTAAAAAGAAGCTTCATTGTCCAATGCTCAATTTCCAAATGGACGGACTAAATAATGAAACATTTGAACTTTCGTCAAATCACATGTATTTAAAGGCAATATTCGCACAGCCAATCCATGTCAGCTAGCTCTGCACTCGTTAGGCGCTGGACATTCATAATGTCCGTGCATTTTTTGTGGTACCATCGACTGCACCCCTCACACCCGATTCATTTGTTGTCATCCCCTTGGGTTCGTCGGCTGCACCTTGCACACCTATTCTCGTGTATTTCCTGCTCTTCCTCCTCCGACGTATCTTCAGCCACGGTTTCCTTCTTCTTCTTCTTCGCTAATGCCGCTTTATTCTCTCTTTCCAACTTCTTTGCCTCTCTCTATCCGATTCTTCTCCTTCCTTTTTTCTTCTTGTTCTTTCTCTTTCTCTCGCTTCTCCATCATCTTTATGTACACCTTTCCCGAAATGGCCTTAGGTAGCTGTTCCGCTTTGCGTCTTTTCACGGTGGTAGTTACAGTAGCCTTTGGGAACGTCAGATGTTTGGCCATGTGTAGAAGGACGTTGTGGAGTTGTTGATGTGCTAGGAGCTGATGACACTAAAACAGGAGGTGACTGAGCGATGACAATGCGACTGCTTCCCTGCTCCTCTGTCACAGTTATCACCTTTATTAACTTGGAAGTGATATAAAGCTCGTCAGTTTGTACATCATATCCCTCTTGGAATCTCTTCTTGAACAGCCATGACTTCTCATGACGAAAACATTGCTCAATCAATGTGAGTGCTTTATGCGCATTACTTGCTTACGGTGGTGACGGTGCCGGACCGGATTGTTGAGGAGCGGTGGCCGTACTGGTACTGGTGGACGGCTGTGCAAACACCTTGGCAACGTCGAGCTTGCTGCGGTCATATTCTTTCGTGAACGGAAAAATGCCGGCCGCCCTGAAACCATTTTGCGCGATGTCCTGTCAACTGCTATGCTCCCATGCCCGCTTCAATACCCCGGCGAAGTTGTATTTTGTAACATTTTGTCCTGGGTCCTCCTGCTGCCATTCCCGTCTGACCGTCCTCCATTTTCTTTTCAGGCTACCAAAAAAGCCTAAAACACAGGGCTTGAGGACATAAGATGCGTGCGCTGGAAAGCAGTAGAGCACGATGCCGTTCTGGCTCCTCCCGATACACCATTCGTCAGGGGCACCAGAAAGGGGGTTGAACTGAAAGCGCTGTCCGGGGAAATCAGCATGGGTGGTACATATGCCCCCGACGCGCTCATACAGGCAAGGACTGTTATTTGCCTCTTGTCCGAGTTCGTCATTTGATAGACATTACGAGAACCCCTCTCTGCCATCACTTTGATCGTGTTTCCAGCAAGCGGGAACCCACTCTCGTCGCAGTTTTATATTCTAAAACTGTCCAAAAGAATGTCCTCACATCCTTCTTCTTTCATGTATTCCTGTAGTCCCTGGAACCAGCCGTCGATTTTTGCAGTTGTGAGGAGGGCTCTCTCTTCCCCCAACGGTTCCGCTACCCTCTCGGTTATTTCAGGTCGCCGCTTCCCAAACCTCTACAGCCAGTCCCTCCCAGGTTTGTTGTGAACGAAGGGGTTTGTTCGCCCATCCGCGTCAAGAATCTTCTTAACAACGTTTTGAAGCTGGGAGCAAGATTGACCATACCCAATTGTCGCCATCCCCTTCAACCACTCCACGAGCACCAACTCCTCCGCTTCATTAAGAACAGTCCTCGCCCAAGGTGTTGCTATCCTTCCCGAAGTCCTGTCGATAATGGTCGTCTTTGGTATTGAATATAACGTAGATGCCTTCCGGATACTTATATCTCCCTTTCTGATAGAATGGAGAGCTTTCTCCAACGTGCTCTGGGTGTAACCCCTCTTATACGGTCCACGAAACATTCCAGTATGTGTGCAAAAATAAAAAATAAGATAATGCTAATAGGACATCTGAATTGGAACTATTTTTAATTTCCCTCTAAAAAACAGTGCAATTTTTATGACCAGCACCTGTATATTATGTATTGTAACCGGGGGGGGGGGGGAATAACAAACTGGAGGGGCTCATGTGAATCCACACACACGAGCTCATACGACCCCACCCCCAAGTAACGCCAGTGTCAGCGATTTTCACATCAATTGCGGACATTGAATTGAATTGGTGAAAAAACAAAGGAGTGGCATAATTTTTACTGTGGGACAGAAATTCTCCCTGTGACTACAATAACATTAAATTATATCTTCATAACAGTCTTCTTGACTAAAAAATTACATAAATAACATCACTATATCATTTACTAAGTTAATTATGAATAATAACTACACGGTCGAAATAAGCTTACACCTTTCAGGCCCGTACAAGGTTTTTTTTAAGGGGGGGGGGGTTCTTATTTCGTGTTTGGGGGACCTAAAATTGTGCAAAGACTATCTAAGCGGGCCAAAAATACCTCCCAGACCATCGGAAATGGCACTTGCCAGGCGAAGTGAAGTGGTAAAATTTCAGCGTTTCACGGGCGATTTACCTTTTCGTTCATAAATTGAGACCAATTGCAGCCAATCGGGTGAAATTTCACCAACAATAGCAACACTGGACTAGAGTAAATTGTGATAGAAACAGGAGACTTATGAACGTGTGTTTCTTTCCGAAGTAATTACCACATTTTGAAAGGGTACTGGATGTGTATCCATAATATTGGGAGATGGGTGATTACATGGGTTATCCTCCCGTAGTGAAATATTGCGGAGAATATACCCCCCCCCCCCACTCCACCGATCTACGCCTATGGTTCTCCTCAAATGATAGGTTTTTATCTCAATACATTACATGTATAGAGATACTGTAACAGTAAGTGGGACTCTCTCTTCTCTGAAAAAAGTTTCAGAGTCTTCATACAAAGTTCTTTTTCTCTTGAATTTCCAGAGCAAGCATATATCATATAGGCCAACAAATGTTTCTATTTTTGATTCTAAAATTTTATCTCATTGTATGACTTTTTCACCGATTTATTTCCAAATCGGGCTGAAACAGAGTTGTTGCTGGCCTTTTTTGCACACGCTCCGAAACTTGTTTGTAGGGAACTTTTGCCCGCGTTTCCCTGCAGTCAAAAATCAGACTGCGACTTTTTACCGTTTTTTCGCAATCATTAAACACTTGGCAAAAGCGGTGAAATGCATTGTGGGAGCTTAGTCCATCACTATATTTTAGTACACTGCAGCTTGGATATCGTCTGAAAATCCGTTTTAATACATATTCATAAAGCAGCAATCGAATTGCTTCAAGCAAAACTTTGAAGAAAAGAAGTTGAATATTCATGAAATATCTGTTTGCGACGATGTCGGACTCACGATGTGGATGAAATTCGGAAATTTGTTTGCCTCGGCTTGAAAAATAAAAACGAAACGTAAGTCAAAACCTTTCATCTTTCGAATTGCACATTTTCCGTTTTCAAGAAGGTACCACCTCCATCGTCCGGTCGATGGTATAAAACAAGCTAAAGAATGATTTGAGGCTAAATTCGGAGTTGTTCCACCATTCTGGGTTGAATTAAAGTGACATTTTTAAGGTTGCTCTTGTTCACCGGCATCAACGTATCCTATCGTGGTTAATTGCATATGTACATGTATATGCACATTACCATAGTGTGTAGCCTAGGGTTATAGTTTTAAGTATTCTATAGTGCAGTGTATTCATATTACGGGACCGTGTGTTTATGGATTATGTTAGCTTTCAAGACATTGTTTACGAATACAATGTCGTTGCCTTGAATTTTGGAGGACTTAAGCAGTTCAAAGTATGCTAGTGCTAGTACACCTACACAATACTAAGCCTATGCTGGTATTATTAGTTTACTACTGACTTCTGCCACTGGTGGTTGTCAGCACTGGCAATACCTTCATGCCCAGTACATATAATAGTACTTGAAAATTAAAAAAGCTTATATTAAAAAAAGTACTGCCTTGGTCGGCTCTGGTTAGTACTAAGTAGTTTTACCCTTGTGTGATTTTATCCGGTGTACCTAGATACATAGGCCCACCTGCTAATTCTGGATAAAGTCACTGTAGACTACATTACAGGTTGGTCGAGTCAGTGACAAGTGAACATTGGTTCTCTGATTTTTCCAAAGGATAAGGCAAAGGATAAGTGTGCACTGAATTTTAGTACAGTGGTTGCAACGCATTTTAGTAGTATTCTTTTGTGTGTGAATTCATAATTGCAGTTAATTTTTTTTTTGTTTTTGGTCGTGCATGTGCCTATTTCACTTTGTTTCGAAGTTCTTCACCCTGTAATGCTGTATGTTTCTGTAATTTTCAGAGAGAAAATGCATTTACAAGTTCCACTACAACGTGTTATGTAATATGGGCTTGTTGCATTTAAAAGCAATGTGAAGTCATTCGTCATGTGACTTTATATATTGTCTCCTATTATCCAACGTTCTGTTAACATTTATTTTGGTTTTCTTTCATTTTCAGGACTCTTTCTGCATCTGCTGGTTGGATTCTCCTATGTGGGCACTTGGGATATACTAACTTTTTGGACTTCTTAATTTAATTCAGTACTTTTCATGCCATTCCATGATTGCCTTGTTTAAATAAACTTTGATAAACCTGGCAAAAACAGTCCTGTTATATTCTTTTGTTCTAAATCGCACATTCATATTGACCAGTGTGAAGAAAAATTAACAAGAAGTTCGTACATAAGATGTACATTTTACGTATCCAAAAATACTTTTTAATTCATCACGAAGATAAGTTGATTGATGTCTAGGAACCTGATACATCATAAACTATATGACCAAAAAGTCCAACAGAGACTGACCCAAATGAATTATAGCACATAAAAAACAAGTTCTTAAATATTCTATGACATTACTAAACCTTGCAACGCCGTTCTCTCGACAAACAGGCAATGAGCGCTAAAGGCAACACTCGCAGGATGAAGTGTAACCTGCAGAGACTATTCGTGGCAAAGTAGCGTAAATGCAACTTCTCTATTTGTTGTACCATGATTGATATTGATAATTGTACAGACAGAGCCAAGATATGAAATTAGGAATCGAAATTAGAACTTGCAGTATTGAGATACTGCGTCATTGATGCTCTTGTTTATCCATGTCCTGGGGAGGGGGTGTCCCCTGCGATTTTTTTGTATGAAGAATGGTGCTTTGATGCAAAATAGTGAAATAAAGAAATAATGTAATGAAATACACAAACTTATTAAAGCATGTATGTGAAAAATATACACATGACATTCGTTACATTATACACCCCCGTAGTAAAAATTCAACCAGCTGTCCGCCTGTCACAAAGCAGTGGCATAGCGGCGTTTGCAAAACGCCAACATTTCACCAGTGGTCCACCGGTGGTAAAGCAGCGGCATAACTGCATGACCACCCGACGTGATGTTCAAATTTCCAACTTCCCATTTAGGCCTCTAGCTCCCACTTCGATGGTAGCTTAGCGTCGTGAAATTAGGCCTTCCATGCGAAAAAATATTATTATAGTTATAGCGGCGGTGGTGAACTCTCCACCAGTGGACCACCGGTGGCCCACAGGCCAAATATTCAGCGGTCTACCAGTTGCAACCGCTCGCGGTCCGCTAGAGTTGCCATAAGCGGGCCGCTGCTGGTCCGCAAGGGGAATGCTATATTGGACCTGCCAAATTTGTAATTTATTGATACAATTATTGATACAACACAATTCGGGAGCAAAGGATGCAAACCTGCTTGTAGGCCGATACCACTTCCTCTGTCCTTCCTTGTAGTTTCACGGTGACCACATGCATAGGAGCGAGGTACTGATAAACTGTGGTAAATGTGCAAATGAACGAAAAGTCAGTAAGAGCGTTCAATAGAGATGCTGCCCTGTTCTTGGCGTCACGATCCCACCTACAATTCACGATGTCTTTGTCATACCCGTCATCACAATGTAATCCAAGAGCTATCACCTCCATCGCAATAACCTTCAAATTACAATAATCAATATTACATTCTGATTGCAATTTTCATTCAGTAATTATATCATGACATACATTGCATAATATCAATGATATGTTACTTGTTAGAGATGTATAGATACGGCACTTGCAACGCATATGAACACATGACCGAGTTGATGTCATAATAGTACAGTTGCAACTATTTTATCGAAAATGTTATAATTGAAAAGAGTACATACCTGACATTGAAATGTCCTTAAGAAATGACTATAGGCTCTGCTTCTCTCCGCCCATCGAGTTACACATAAGTTGATGAGCGGCTTGTGCATCTTTTCATCAGGAATTTGTTTTCTAATAATACATTTCAATAATGTCTCCTTCTTAGGGCTATAGTTAAAACAAAAAACATGCTTCTTTCAGCTTATCCATCATATTTCGTACCATTGTATCTTTTGAAGCAGTACTAAGTACTAAATTTAGGCAATGGCTGTTGCAATGAGTGTATCTGGCAAGCGGGGCATCCTTCTTAATCTCGGCCTCTACGCCAATATTCCCACTACTCATGTTTGCGGCCCCATCATAACCCTGTCCGCGCATGTCTCTGATGTCAATGGTCCATTCAATCAGTTTTGCCTTTATTGCAGTGGCAATATGAACACCGGTCATGGAGTCAACATGTTGGAAGTCCAGACACTCCTCCCTGATGGTATTGTTCTTATCAACGAAACGAACACATATACTGATAAACTCTTTGTTGTGGCTTGTGAGTTCATCTACCATAACAGAGAAGAATTTGGCTGATTTCACCTCGTTGACTAATTCATTTCTAATTAGTTGAGTCCCGATAATATTAATAATTTCATTTTGGCTCCTTGGCGAGATATATTTGGAATTAGTGTAGCGACTGGAACACATGTTGAGGTGCTTATGTAAGAGGGGATCTCTGGTGGCAGCCATTTTCAGATACGCGATGAAATTACCAGGATTGGAAGTTCCACTAATGCTTTCCTTGTCCCCTCTCAATGCGATTCCTTGTCGCCCACAATAGAGTACCCCATCAACAATGTGCGAGAGTATATACCTATTTTCATCAATTGCTTTCTTGTCTCCAATATGAAGAAAGCTCTCCATGCTATTACCAGGATTGTTGATATTTTCCAGGAATAGTTTTGCTTGCTGAACACATGTCCTATGATAGTCTTGGTGTATATGACCTATTTTCCAATTTTTTTTTTATTCACAATTTTTCTTCTACCTTTTATCTTTTCTGAGAGTTAATACCATTTGTTGAAAGGAGCATTGACAAGAGCACCCTTTCCTGATCTCTCCTTGGCGAATATTGCAAATGGAAGACAAAACACCCCACTACACGATGGACTATATTTTAACCACCTGTATTCCACAAACCATGTACTACATACAGCCCTGTTTCCTCCGGTCATCAGTTGTTTTGGAGACTCATAGTCAGGAGGTGGATTGAAGTGATTCTGCAAGAGATTGTATTGTTGTCCTGTGGTTAGTGCATTCATTTCACTTATAACTTCCTTGTCGGTCATTCCTGCCTTCATAAAGTTACCAATATCATTCGATAATATTATAGGTACCTCTTGTTGGGTTCCGGTGTCAAATGTTTCTTGGTCACAACTGTCTGTACTATGTGGCACGGGTAATGCATGTGCGGCTGGTGGTGCTGGAGTAGCGGCTGGTGGTACTGGAGTAGTGGTTGGTGGTACTGGAGTAGGAAGTACGGTAACTGGTGAGGTTGTAGAATGTGAGGTACGGTTGCTGGCTGGGGTTTTAGAACTGTCCACTGCACATGTATCTGTCGCTGCTGTCGGGACTAGTTCCGGTGACACGAAGGTTGTGTATTCTTGGGATGTGCATTCAGAAGTCTCTTCTCTGATTGGCCTTACTGAATTGGAAGATAACACAATATGTACGTTGACATTGCTCTATAATGGTCAGCAATTAACTGTAAACATAAGTTCCTTGATTTCCATTGAAATGCAAGCAGGCCTAGTAATAATGTTGTAGAACGGGCTACTTTTATATACTATCATGGTGTACTAACCTTTTGAAAAGAAACTGCCAATGACTGACTGGTGAGTTCGTTTAAGTACTGAAAGATAATTTGTCAATTGAAAGCAAACATTCATTACAATTGAATAGCAAATGAACCAGATTCCACACATGTTATGGCCATTGTGTACCTTGTTTTCAGTGCAAACCATATTTCGAACAGGATATTGTAATATATTATCATGAGGATATATTATGGGCACGAATAAAATGTATTTAGCCGCTAGCAATACCAATTTCGAACCACAGCAGGATAGTTTATTATACCATAAGTGTATACTATACATAGCCTAGCATTGTCAAATACAGTATAACCCAAACGGGCGGTCGTAAATCATTTGCAACATTATCATTTAAATATCATGATTTCGGAATTTGACCTCCATTATCCTCATATGTTGAAATAACATTTAACCACTGATCAGAAATCTTCGGAAGAAAGCTGTTGTTCAGTTTATATACAGTACTGCTTATAGATTACACTACAAACAGCTACTGACTCTTTTTCAATGGGACATAGTGATGGTCCTTCATATGCCCAACATGGATACTTCTGTGCTATTTTCCCAAACTAGGGAAGTAGGATGACATGGAATGACATCCATTCTCGTCCACTGATAATACAATCACCATTATCTTTAGTACTTCCGCCGTAGCTTGAATGACACGAGCATCTTCACATCTCGAGTATAGTTCTCTGCTTGAAGGTCTTCAATTACATTGGGGCTGGTTGTTTTCTTGAGCATCTGTGATACATTCTGCAAAGAAAATAACTTAATTAATTAGGGCTGAATATGTGAGAAAGACAGTCACACTGAGTTAATGTTCCTTTCTTTTGTTCAGCCTTTTTCAAATTTAAGATTTAAGATGTTATACATATAGTGATCATCTCTGAAACAGTATTACATAATAGGCCTACTGCATTGGAAGCATAGCGGTAACTGGGGGTAACTTAATTGGAACATAATTTTCAAATATGCAATTGAATCCTCAACAAACATTAATAGAGAAACCAAAAATACAAGTCAAAGTGTATCCATAGCACAAAAAAAGACAACCAGGATTTCCTCGATATAGATGGTTCCCAACACAATAGAAAAACACTCAGTCCGTGAGGGGTTATATGTGCACGTTGACATACTGGAGATGCATTCCTAATAAAAGAATGTGTGATACTTATTCACAATAAGTTAACTCACATTTGACTTGAGATATTTAACTATATCTTTTCGCATCTGCACCGGACTTCCACACTGTCAGAACCTTCACGCTGTGAAAAAAGCAATTCCCATCATACGGCACATTCTTGATAAGTGCAAACCCATTGTTCCTACTGACATCTAGGAAAGAAATGACACGATTTTGTTTGTATTCAATCTCTCTTGCAGCAGTGAGATGGGACACTTGTAGAATCCATCTGTAAATTACAATGAAAAATAAAACAAATACAAACACCATATATTTTAAGACTGATTTTATTTGTTGCAACCCACAAACCCAATTTGAAAGGTCAGGTGTGACATTTTTCAGTATGGATGGGTCCGGGTTTATTTCAGGAAAATATTATAGAACCTTTTCTGAGAGGGTGGTGGAAGAGTGGGACGGGTTGCCTTAGGAGTCTGTGTTTTGTGTTTTTTCTTGTTTTTTGGCTCTCCTTATAAGGACGTGGTCCTTTCTGATTCCTTGCAGGCGGATGCTCTACCCGTTGCGACATGCTAACAAGTACAGGGCCTTCGGCGTACCTATTGCTGTTTTAATAACATTAAACTTACTTTGGGGAGGCCAGGGGTCAACATATGTAAAAAGAAGTTGCAATGCCCTAATTAGGTGTACGTACTGTTAAAACTTACCGTATAGCCTTCTACCTCAGATCCCGAGCAGTCTTCATTTCAAGTCATTTGGAAACTGACTTGGAACAAGTTCCAATTAAGTATAATTATGGTGGGGTTGCCAAATAGCAGCAGTCTGAATTTATGCGATACTGATACCGCCGAAGGAACCATCTTCATTGCTCATTAAATATAAAAAAGGCAATCAGGTAGACGTGCTGACCATTGGATCATGAAGGAGATTCATTGTCACATCCATGATTTTACTCGTACACAGTTCTAAAAAAAGGTGATTGTTATGTATGTAGGAAAACGTGAATGTTATGTCTGGACCGGCGAAGATAAGAAAACCCAGACATTTTGGTATGCTGCCTTAAAGCAGCATTTTGCGTTGAGTCGCCGTTTTTTTCAAAATTTTTCGTGTCTATCAAGTTTTTATCATAATACAATCACAAGAGACAAAACTAAGACTTTCTCATACTTTTTTCCCCACAGCGAACGTTAATTAGCAAGTAATTAAGGCTTTTATATGATTCTCAGATAAGTGTCTCCCTGACACATCGAATCATTTAGTATTTATCACATGCAGCTCTACAAAACCGCCTATTCAAATTCAACCAATCAGTGAAGAGATGTTTATGTATGATTTCGCGCTAAAAATAGACTCATTCATTGGCATGGTAATCCATTGCTGCAAAGCACTACTTAAATCTCCACATGGCCTACCCAATATGTCTTATTGCATTCCCTTATGAGAAACGTTACTTTCCTCTCCTGAAAAACCTTATATTCTCCCATGTTGTTAGAGGAGGAAACTAAGGCTTTTCAAGAGAGGAAACTAACGGGTCCGGAAACTAACGCCCCCATTGCGCTACACTCATAGCTACATTGCTTTTAGTGCACAATGCACAGCGTGTACATAACGTTATTCAGGCCTAACCAGTGTAAGTCACACACTAATAGGTCTGATTGTACTACAGTAACTAGCCTATGTAACACCGAGTAGAGTGATACAATATCGTTCTCGCGAATGTTACGTACCGATCGGGTTCTTCTGGTTCAATGACTTTCTCTCTTATGTATCCTTGCTGTTTGATTTTCGCGGAGCGACGAATTTTCTTAGGTTTTTAGGGCATCGTATGCAATGAGGTATGGCGTAACTGTCCCTTCGCGCAGTACGTACATCTCCTCAGCTGATTTTTGTTTACTGTTTACCTTGCTATTCAAAGTACCTTGTCCGTTATACATATTCACAAGGTTCCTACGAGTGGGAGGAGTCTATCGAAGTAAAAGTTTGAAAATCAGAAAATGTTATATTTTTGGCACTTTTCGGGAATAGTTTCAGTTGAAACTTTACAGTTAGCTTAGTTTACGTCATTGGTATAGTATCCTAGTATTGGAAAATCTGGAGAATCAACGCAAATTGCTGCTTTAAACTGTATGACGTTTCTCTATTTTCTTTAGAGACAGACTGATATCATATGTCATTCAATCTGAAGAACAATATATGTTAGAAATAGGGTCGAACTTAGTAGGTTACATTAATCATCAGCATGCAAATTATGCTTCAAATCACATGAACAAACGACTTGAACAGAACAATACCATGACTGCATAAATTGTAATATGTCACTGCAAATTTAAGTCCACCATGGAGCTTTAATCCTTTCAGTTCGAATGTCTTTCAAACTTGCACTACACTGAATGTCATAACCGTCAGAATCGTCCTTTAATAATACGGCTTTATGCATATGCTGTAATCCTGCAATTTGTAACAACTGTGCAGTCTAGGCTAAACTACGAAACAAGAAAATACAAAGGGTGGGCGCTATTCGCCCGGACACTGACGTACGTAACCTAACTTGCTCTACACACTATAGTCTTCTTCTAGCGTATGTCGAGAACGAAACACTGTAGTCTATACTGTGCAACTGTCCGGGCCAATAGCCACAACCAATACAAAGAATTATATACTTTCGCGCAACTAATCCCTACATCGCGCAATGCCTAACTAAACCCCAACGAAACGTGAAGCGAATACGAAACAAAACATTGAAATATTTGCCTTAGTTAGTTTAACGCAATAATGTGCAGAAATTAACTACTCACATCCTTGGCATTATACCAAAAGCTGAATATCTGTTTTGTCTGACTGTAGGTTTTAACAACAGAAACAGAATATGTATGCATTGAGTTGACAAGGCGACCAGACGAAAGTGTCGCTATTGTTCCTGTGCTAAGCGTGACCAGACTTGCTAGTCGCGAACCTATCTAAATCAAATGTGCTTAACCGAATTGAAGCTAGCCGTAATTGTCAGCTACGCAACTATGTATATGATTACAAATAATAGTAAGTATTTGGTAACCCTTCACTGAGTAGCGGATGGTTGGAGTCAGCACTCTGTAAGTTTTTTTTCTTTCAACATTGGGATGATTCCAAATTGTAATTATATAATATCTTCCAAAGCTCCAACTGTTATTTAAATATGTATAAACCGACAAGAAGCAGGAAAAAAAAACACCCCCAAAAATGTGGGGGGGGGGGGGTTCCAGAACCCCCCCCCTTTGTACGGGCATGCCTTTGTTGTTATTCATTTAATTTCGACCACCTTTATACGAAGCGGTCGTAATACAACACACGTTAGGTCATAATAGTTGCTAACTTCGACCTCCCCATGATTAGAGGGCAGAGGTCATTTCTGGTCTACTCTGCTTCGAGTGTGGACGTAGCGAAGCATGCTGCACGAAGCTATCAAATTTGAACTGTTTCTGACGGGGGGTAAATGTTCTGCCAACTTACAGAAAGATTTTGACGGCTTTCCGGTTTGGATAATTTTAAAAATACAACAAAAGGGAATACGTACCTCGAGAAATTAGATGCTGAATTTTTCAGAGTTTACGTTGTGACTAGGCATGTCGGTTGTGTGTAGTTCAATGTGAGAATGATAAATGTATCCTACATTTTGGAGCAGACGGTGAAAAATACTGGAATCATTATTGCCTGGTCGAAATTGACAACTGGTCGAAAATAACCCCGCTTGCCCTAACTAGATACCAATATACATACAAACATATGCACTTTAACGGTTAGTGGACGTGGCCACCTTTAAATACAGCTATAGCCTATATGCATTCGTAGACACTAACGGTACACGGGCGCGGCCATTTTAACTACCGCCATGTTACTAAGGAGGGCGCAATTCAAAATTCTAAGTACTTCCCCAACGGGTCAATCTAAAGTGCTTCATGTAATCATGCAGTAATGCAGGTTCTCATGTTTATCTTACATCTTAGTTACAGACACAATATATAAACACTCTTAATTGTTACAACAGAAATGAGCATGACAAATAACAGACTTCAAACCGCTTAATTTCATGTAAAAGCCACGTTCCTACAGCGACTTAATCGATGCAAAGGCTACGATTCCTACATACACTTAACGTTAACGGTTATCGAGCATCAGCCCATACACAGCGTGCAGTGTTTAATAGACCAGCCTACGCTAAGCGAGCGAAACTTGACAAAACGCCAGTGTGAGCATTGCAGCTATAATCGAACTTTGGGCTTGTTTTTAATATGTAAAACATACAAATTACTTGGAAAACATTACACATTGTCTTCAATATACGAATAATTACCTTTGGAGCTCAAATCGTCCAGCAACGTTTGATACTCTCGAAGAGAAAGTGCATGAACGTTTTCTCTGTAGTTCACCAACAGTAGTCGAAATAGTGTGTGTGGAGGGTCGTAAACAACAGGCAGACCAGTGCGCGGATTATAGACGCTTAAACAATATGGATGGTTGTTCTTGTTACACCAACATGCTAAGAAGCAGTTTCAGGTCGAAGGATATCACTATGCGCGAGTATCAAAGATTATCGCTATGCCGGAAGAATTTGATCAGGTTTGGCAAAACTATGAGGGCACACGATATTCCCTCACAGTTAGTATAG
>JAIPMN010184413.1:3735-23594 GCA_020650975.1 Apostichopus californicus
TCATCAGGCCTTAGCTACGTCCCTGGGTACACGGTGGTAACATAGTACGCTCCGACCAGAATTCACCCGATTACCAGATGCAGATCCACCTAGCAACCGAGGTAACTTGTGTGAGGACTCCAACGAACAACCACTGATTTATTTTGATGCCTTCATCACTTTAGCCACACATGGGACCTATTCTAAATCTGACAATACATGCGCATGTGTGAGGTCCTGAAAACATAATTAAAGTGGTTTGTCTTGCCATCCCTGTTTCAAATTTCATAAAAATGTATTCTCGTACCCTAGCAAAACATTTATACTGACACAGTCCCATAGGAAGTGTGTCGCGGGTGGCATTAAAAGTCATTGGTGGTTTAACATGCTGGCGAAGGACGACTTTTGGCCAAATTTGCGCTAAGCTCACTATACGAACTCGGATCTGGGCTGTGCCTAATTAATTAGTTATTTAAATTATTAATAATGGCGTATGAGGAAATGTACCATTTTGTGGTATGACTCCTAGGACGGCAAGTCGAGAAACTCACATGTAGTCGCGGCGGATAGCTTTTCATTGCCTAAATGTCCGGGGACATTTTGGGACATCGTTCCTATAGGCCAGGGGTGGGCAACCTACGGCCCGCGGGCTACATGCGGCCCGCCAGTGATTTTTTTGGGGGCCCGTGAGATGTCTCAAGAAGAAGGAAACAAAACAATCTATTTTACATCATCACAAAACAAAACTAGCTGCTTAGAATTTATCTGCACTAATGATGCTGTCAGGTAGGTCTATATTATCACTATTAATTATCAACTGGACTGTATTGACATATTGTTTTTGTGAATACAGATTAGTACACACACCTATTGCTTGAACGTCCTCGGAAGCAAAGGTTTGAAGTCAACAGCAGGTCGTTGGTTAGGTGCGGCCCTGTCAATCTTTCACTCCTAAAATCTGGCCCATTCATTCAAAAAGGTTGCCCACCCCTGCTATAGGCCTATATCTGAGGCCCTGTGGTCATTCCTTTACCGACTTGGTGCAATATAATGTGCCCATTTAGAAGTAAATTTATTCATAGATTGTTAGTTGTCATGGGTTCGAACAAATGAGGGCTATTCTATCCTGAAACATGGGGCAAAATGGGGCTGGGGTTTCCAGTTCGCCGCATCATTTGTCAACTTGCACTGGGTTCTCATGTTCATGTCAATTGGAATCACTTATAAAAGAAATAATCCACCAAAAATGAAGGTAGCATTTATTGCAGATTTCCTGAGTGACGAATTTGTAATTTTCTCCCGAAATCACGCAATGGCTGCTATCCAGCCTGGCAAGTGCCATCTCCAGCGATCTGGCAGGTATTGAAATCTGAAAATTTCTTGGTACGCTTCGCACCAACCGATGGTGGCGCTCCGCTTAGATAGTACTTACGGCCGGAATACTCGAATACATTACGTCCCCCCCCCCCACGTTTCAAATCGGATTGACGCCCCTGCTAGCATGACTACATATGTTATTTTATTTTCAATTTTTGACTGTATATTTCAAGGTTTAGTTGTTTTTAGTAAAAGCAAAAGCAAAATAGTTGTGTTTTTACTGCTATTCCTGTTGTTAATATATCCACTTTTAAATAATATCCACTTTCTAAAAAGGAGGGTGCAATTTTGGTCTGACATCTCACCGTTTTCTGTTGCATATCGTAGTAGACGTTTTAGTGAAATGACGGAATATTTCTTTTGAAGGCGTTTCACTTTGGTCATCACACGTTTGGCGTGCCATATAAAGTGCAACTCTTCAACCAGCTGTCATCCAACCACAGTTGACAGTTTATCGTCTGCCACCAACTTACGAAAATATAAACAGTTTCAAAAACATGAAAGTAATTCGCATCTCCTTCCAACGTATTAGTGCTCATCCCGTAAAAACGGAATGCATCCGGTGTTTGTTCAGACAAGGAGCTAACAAATAGCTGTCAAATACTTACTATTACTGTAGTAGCATTGGGCTAAGGAAGGATTCCAATCAACAATTTCGTGGATCTGGTTTAGCCTAGGCTGTGATGGATTACGCCTAGCCTAGCTTGACGAAACCAGTTGAGAAGGAGATAATCGATTCAGTCACTAGAGGTATACAAGCGTAATTATAACAGAGGTTGTCACTGCAGGATACTTTACAGGTTGGTTTCATAATCTTCCAATCTATGTAGGCTAGGCCACTTTAATGACCTTTTTGAGGTGCATCTGCATGCACGTTGTAGTACTTGTACAATTACATGAAAATGCAAACAGACATTGCAATGAAACATTTTCGGTAGTTAGTTGGGGAATTTAATCTATTTTCTTGTTATTAATTCGTGAAATGCCTCCAAGTGAAACACAAATTAGTTTCTACAATAAGTCACAATTAGGCCTTCAAATTCAGGCTATTTACTGGATAAATGCTTGTAGTATAGTAGATTTCACTGTTGTCAGTAGAAAATAGCACCTATCATTTTTGTTGAAAATGGTCATCAACACATGACAATCGTCAGTTCAATAACCACATGAGTCCTTTACGTAAAAAGTCCTGTATTACTGCTTAGGCCTATTATCAGCAAATATTATTGGGCTGTTCCCATAAGCTTACACAGTTACTGATGTGTGCTGAACTTGACAGTATATGAACTTGATATTTTTAATAGTAGATCTTTAAATGCACTTTGTAGCAAGACTAAGAGGCTAAAATCATAAAATTCCAGCCCTGGCAACTAATGTGATACTCAAAATGGTCTAACGCGTAGTTATACATCGTATTGGTTTTTCCTTGCCAAAAATAGCCTTTCGCTCCAAGGAATTGAAGGGTTTACTTTTAACAAATAATAAGTTTTGAAGTAAGTAGTCATGAAAGTGTTACAAGGCCCAGCACGCTAAGGTTCCAAAAGGCAAGAAACCCAAAGAATACAAGGAAGACAAGAGTAGAAAGCACTCTGTCAGTTTAATTGTAAAGTAGATTATAGCTCACATCCTTTGAGCAAAGCAAAATTACAATAGCAACAATATTAATTAACTTAACTTACTCAAGAAAAAGCACATCCTCGCAGCCAGGACAGCTTTGACTAACAGCTTCTCAATCAGTCCTAACCTCCAAGGAGTAAACAATTAAATAGCAGCATAGTGGAATGTTGATGTACGAAGGTGAATTGTTAGTAAAATGAGGTGAGCATGGAATGAAGGTTACTGGCATGCTCTAGCTAGAATGAAAGGATGGAATGAGATGGAATGGTTTAAGGAATGTCTGAATGGGTTAGAAACAGAAGTATGCATAATATATTGCAGCTACTTTTAATTTATGTATTCAAATTATGTTGGATTTTATTTGATATTTGTCTTTCTTTTAGAAAGAAAAAAGCTGGAACACTGACAGAGGCTCTTGGAGAGGTTGTGTCTCCCTACTTTTCTCATACTTCAAGGATGACTAGGTCAAAATTTTCAAGATCAGAGGAGAAGATGAAAAATCAAACACATGAAACATTTATCTCTTTATATTTTTTCAAAACAAATGCTTACAACTTTCTAACATTGTAACAAACTATGCCTGCTATAAGAAGGAGAAAAGGAGATGAGAGGTAAGGAAATGACACCGTTATCCCGCATATGTCTCATATTTTTCGCAATAACAAATGGATATGTATAGTGTCGGTCCCCGGGAACAAACTTAACCACTACAAAGTAACTCAATTAACAGACAAACGCATATAGAACTGAATCACGTAGGTTGTATTCTTTTTTATAGTAAATGAATAACATAACATGCAAATTAAGACATTAACATATAAATAGCAACAGATCCTTATCAATGCAAACTACGTACTCAATAGGGTAAACTGCTCAGAATGGTACAATCAAGAGTGGTGCATGCAAATGCATATATGTATATACAGATACGTATACAATGTTGCCTCGTGCGCCATATGTTCTTCACTGGCGTCGGTAGCCAGCAGAGGAGTAAAACGGATGGTACGCGCAATACGACCATTAATTGTCACACATGACGAAAACCAAAAACGCAGTTTTCGGTATCCAGCTTTCAGTGTCATTTTTAACACTACTTTTCAATCTTTTGCACTTGGATTCCAAAGAAACTTTACCAAAGAATCTTGCAGGCGGTATCAAACTTATTAAATAAATAGAAACTAATATAACGGAAACGGAAGATATGTTACACAGTAAGCTTGATTAACTGTACAATGCCAATCACATGTCACTTTGAGTGTACTCTATCTAGCTTGACATAGATTAAATTCGACCCACGCACAAACCCTGTGTCCTGTTCTTCGCCCGAAGAATTTTACTTTTGTAGATGCTATAGGGTAGTCCATTTTGTAGTTTGTTATCCCAAACTTCTTATCCAAATTCTTTACTACTTGTATCGGAAGTTTTATGCTTTTTTATCTCAAAATGTCTACTATATTTAAATTCTTTTAATAAAAACTTCCATATTTAGGCTGTATTTATCTCATAATTTCACAGTTAATTTTTTTCTGGGAACTTCGGCAATCATTTATTTCGAAATGTCGTCTTTTCGTAACGAAAGTTTGGCTTCTTATCTTAAAATTTGGACTTCCATAATTTATCTCCAAACTTTCACTCTATCTTCCTGTATTGTGAAATCGAAGTAGACTAAAACTAAGTTGTTGTTTGTTCACGTGCCAAAATTTTTAGGTAAGGAATATCACATCCCTTTTTGAATGATTTTGCCTTCAACTACTCCCGAACTACAATATACGCGGCAAATTAGCATATTGTGCCATATTTCAACTTTAATCCTTTCTAATTTCTCAATAATTCAAGGCCTACTCATTGCGTATATTCTTTCCTAAGTGTCAAATACGTGACAAATAAAATACCAGTTTCACCCCAATTGGAGGCGCCCTGTAAGTTGTGAGCTGCATTTGGTCCATTCGGAACAAACTAAATAACAGCACACCTATATCAGTCAGGTATCAGTCAAGTACGAGACTTCAATCAGAGAGTACGTATAGTGACTAATTGTGGGATAGGAGACAACACCACTTAACCAGGTATAAGTGATAAATTAGCTTTGCATAAATGTTTAAGTAAACAATTAGCGCCTACTATAAGTTTTGTTAAGATGTATCGAATAGTCTTGGGATATAACGGTAATTCCTACTGTAATGTAACTTCATTTTGCATTGCTTACTTTTGGAAGTTTTGCTCACGGCGTTGGTGGCTTTCTTTGCAAGCAATTCGGGCGCATGTGTAAATATTTTGCATCTTCCCTCAGATACGGTGGACGTCAGATAATTCCCCCCCCCCCCTAATAGTAGTGCAGCTATATCTGTTAAATCACAGGGACTGTTGTTTTCTATCAATTAAGTCTCGCGTGAATGTGCGAGGTACAAGCAATCAAATGATTTGTTTTACAACAGAACCATTTCCGTTACTTTCACGTGTGTATAACGTAAGAGCCAACACATGTACGTAGACAGAATTGAAGAAGCGTAAAAGAACGCACCTAACATGGTTGTCTCCAGCTAGTGTTTGCCAGTAAAGTCACTATCAACATATTTTCTGTAAGTACTTTGAAAATGTAATTGCCTTAATGTTTATCAAATTTTAAGAGTAAGCCTACTAACTATTAGTTATGATTTCCTTCGGCGTAAGGCTAACGTGGTGTAACTGACATAAAAAAGCCTTTCGTTATTGTCCTTGAGACAGCAGTTTAATGGGTCTTCCTTTCCTTAACATTACCCTTATGATATGAGAAATAAGAAGTCAAGTTAACGAATCATCTGGCTGTGATTTGAACTTACTGGAAATGAAGTTTGAACGTAAAAGATCCGCGGACTAGGCTGACTTAACTGTATACACACCCTCTATGAACAGTACTGTTCTCATATTGTACACCCTATCCCATAAGTCTGCATATTTGGGGTAAATGCGTTCCGTTTAGTAGCGGAAAGATCCTCATAAAGCAGCCTGAGTGATCGTATTCCAAGATAAATTCGGTTGATTGCGTTGTTGACGCAGTGCGTTCGGTTTGCGCTATTTACGCCTTTCGTTCGTTTTGAGTTATTGACCCAATGTGTTCGTTTTGAGTTATTGACGCCGATCTTTCATGTTGCGAATTTTATTCAGTGCGTCCAAAGGGCGTCCATTATAGCACTGAACTAGCTTTGTTAGGCCACGACTCAGCTAACACTTGATATACTAGTCTGTGTCTATTGTCTATGGTCCGTCATTACGTTTGTACATTGATTCTGTACTTAAATTTGCATTAAATTTGTTGAGACAAATCGAATTGAGAATCACCCGAATAACGAATAAAATACTTTAACATCAATAAATTTACTGTCTTCGTGTTTGTCTTTAGTTCTTAGGAAACAAGGAAAAAGTTTAGAATACTAAAAGCGACGTCTTCAAGGCGGTCGGCGTTACACGTGATGGCAGTGGTGGGACATACTTGCCGAGATCTTGAGACAGTCTCCAACTTCAGATCAAGTACAGATAAGTTTGCCGACAGCCTCTAATGAGGAAATAACTTACCTGCTGTTTTCAAGCAAGTCAACGAAAGTACAGTTTACATAAAGACCAAAAGACCATGTATGACACATCTGTAAATCCTCGCCATGCCAAATTCAAACAACACATAATGATTTAATAAAAGATTTCTTTAATCCGTACATCTGAAGGAGTACAGCTGTATCAGCACATCTGAATCAATATCTTCTGAATCAATAGCATCTGCTAGGTGAATAACAAAAAATGTGAAAAAAATTTGCATTGATTTATCAAAAACATTACTTCAATAACTTCATTTACTCAATAACATTACATCAGTGAGATAGGAAGGAAGAAAGGAAAGGGAAAAGAAATTGAAGGAATAACCTAACATGAATTTTTTTTTTGCATCTGATTTACTAACGTCAAGAATCGTTCGATACCGAGCATTCCGTATTAAGAATATATCACACTAAGTGTAACGCACGTTGGACAAATGTTGCACTCTTCGCGCGCGACAGTGCTTCAAACTAACGCTAGGTGTTTATTACGTTTTATTTAAACATAATTATAGTTATAATTAAAAATATGCTAAAGATCATGTACAACACCCCCTGATCAATCCAGAAGATAACACAATGGAGCATAGGTCTACATTTAGTGGACGCCCAGTGGAACGGTATGTAGTCAGAAGCTCAGCGGGTACAGACAATCTTGCTTCTGAGGCAAGTAACTAGAACTGTTTACAAGACTCTTTGTATCCCGAGCTTTAGGACCCCAAAACCCGTAGGAAGGACTTTTGGAACGCCACTGGCGTTACAATCTGTGCAAAACTTCGTGCGTCAATGGCTTTACACTCCGTGCGCGACCGTCGTAAACTCTCCGTGCGTCACTGGCGTTACACCCCGTGCGTAACCGGTGAAACTTCGTGCGCACTGGATTTACACTTCATGCCAAACCGGCGTAAACTCTTCGTACGTCATTGGCGATACACTTCGTTCATAACTGGCGTAAACTCTCCGTGCGTCACTTGCGTACTTTCTGTGCGTAACCGGCGAACCTTCGTGCGTCACGGCGTTACACTTCGTGAGTAACCGGCGTAAACTCTTCGTGCGTCGCTTGCGTACTCTCTGTGCGCATCCGGCGAAACTTGGTGCGTCATTTGAGTGACCGGCGTAAACTCTCCGTGCGTAGCCGGCGTTACATTCTGTTCGTAACCGCCGAAACTTCGTACGTCACGGCGTTACACTCCGTACTTAACCGGCGTAAACTCTTCGTGAGTCACTGGCGTTACACTCTGTGCGTAAGCGGCGTAAACTCTCCGTGCGTAGCCGGCGTTACACTTTGTGCGTAACCGGCGAAACATCGTACGTCAGTGGCGTTACACTCCGTGTGCGACCGGCGTAAACTCTCCGTGCGTCACTGGCGTTACACTCCGTGCGAAACCGGCGAAACTCGTGCGCACTGGCATCACACTTCTTGCCCAAGCCGAACTGGGGACGGAACTGGACGAGGTTGTTGGGGAAGGTGGTGGAGAACCAATGTCTGCCTCAAGACCCTGTGAAGGCGGTGTCGACACCGGGATGGGGTTTGCATCGACGGGGGAGGATGAAGTCTCACCAGCCTTTCCCTCCACATGCAAGGCTATCTCCGGGGCAGTAGGTGCGTCGGAAATTGACGCCTTTGCTTGACCCCCACCCTTTGTCATAGTGACATAAGATGAGGGTCAAGCGCGAAACACATGGCCCTCCTTGCTAATTAAGGAGCACACAACCTGGTTTGGGCAGGCCGCGTTGACGTGCCCAAGACAAAGACAGCGCCCGCACTTCTTATTTGGGCAGCCCTTGGTCTTGTGTCCGGTCTCCCCACAGCTGAAGCAGGTACGAGGCTATCCAGGATACCGCACGTGTGCTTCATGTCCAGAAATGAACAGAAAGGAGGGAATGTCCTACTTTAGGTCGATCCGTTACTGTCGGTGCCCATTCAATTCCCCGTGGGCCTTAGCGTAGGAGCACATTTTGGCGGCCTTGACAGCCCCAAAACGACCTAAATCAGTAGTGACGAGTTCCTGCTGCACCTCTAATCCTACGTGGATGAGAGTTACCCATACCGATCGCTCATATGGAGTAACTGTTAACCCCTCTACCTTACTCAGTTACGTGACACCATTTAGCCGGGCCACGTCACTGGTGAAACGTAAATTGTACGTATTACGACCCGGGAGAGCTTGCAAGGCATCAACCTCTCCAGGCACAACAACACCCTTGCTCTTTAAAATACTAAACACTTGAACCGGTGCAAGGTGCAAGGGGCAAGAATAAGCGGAAAGACACAATCGAGACCAATGATCAACCACTAGTGCGGCAAACGGCAACGGGATTACCTCTTCATAGACTGGGCCGAAGCGGCTTAAAAGATTATTATGGTAGCAGAAGACGAAAAAAAATCTTTTGGTTCCACCTGGATTAAAGGAAAGGTTAAGTCGTCACGGTTGAAGATTCCTGTCTATCCTATTATATTGTAACGAAAATTCTCTCTGCATAGTCTACTTTTGTTTACGCCGCTTGTGGATTTCCATGCAAGCAATTCGGGAATTTGTATACATGTTTTGTATTTTCCCTCAGATACAGTGGACATCAATCAATAGCTTTACTCATAGTTCTACAGCTGTTTCTGTTAAATAGCTGATCTGAAACGGGGACTGTTGTTTTCTATCAGTTAAGGCTTGCGTGCAGCGCGAGGTACAACCATTCAAACTGTTTGTCTTACGTGTTATGAAAATGGTTGGCTTTCGTGGAGTGCGGACGTGTTTTCGGCTGCTCTCCACTTTTCGTTGACCATATACTTTTTGTGTATTTACGTTGGCCTTTCATTAGTTTGTAGTTTGTTTAGTATAGTTTGTGTGTTTTGGGTTTGTTTCGTTGTTTTTGTTTTTCGTAGAGGTGCGTGGCTTTGCCACCCCTCTAGCTGTCATGGCGGCTCGCCGTGACAGCAAAATCGTATTGTTGAGTTTTTCGGGGGAGGCTAAGGTCGTCCCGGACAAGTTTTTTTCAGTTTTTGCGTTCTGTGGTTTAAAGGTCCCTGGAGAGGTTGACGCGCTTCAGTGTAAACCTCTCCGGTGTATGAAAGTTTTTGATGTACGTTTCACCTCGGAGGCTGCCCGCGTCCGAGGCGTCCAGGTGTTGGAGGGAGTTGAGGGACTGAAGGTCACACCGTATGACAGTTCGGTGTGGGTGACAGTCCTCCATCTCCCTCTGGACATGTCTGAACAGGTTGTTGTGCGGACACTGGGGCGTTTTGGGAAAGTGACCGGCTACGAGGAGCCGGAATTCCTTGAATGTAAGGAAGTCAAGACCGGGACTAGACGAGTTAGAGTCGAACTCAAGTCCGATATCCGCTCTACTATGTGGGCTAATGGGCACAGGGCCCACAATGCATACCCAGGCCAGCCTCGCACTTGTTGGAGGTGTGGGCTGGAAGGGCATGAGGCCAGGTTGTGCCCGAACAAGCGGTGAAGCCGCTGTTTACAGGTTGGGCATACCCTGGCCGAGTGTAAAGGGGATATCGTATGTAACTCGTGTGGGAAAACGTGCCATCTCGCCCGTTTATGCCCAGACCGCTCATACGCCGCGAAAGTGGCTACGGGCGTGGTTGAAGCGGTCTCCGTCCCGGCCTCTGACACCGTACCACCTAATGCTCCTTTGATCGCCCCAGTGTCCGACACTAGCGCCCCGGTGGAGGCTTTGTTTCCCCTTTCGCGTCCCTGGACGAAGTTGCCGAGACTGCCAGCCTGCCCACTGAGGCGGAGCTGGACAAAACGGCGGTGATTGTACTAGCGGAGTGGCATGCGGAGCAGGATGCCGCTTGTACTGGTTCACCGGTAGCTACGCCCGCTATCGGTGATACTTGTCGAGCCCCGAATCAACTGGCCCAAGAGACCTTAAGTGGCCCAGATTCTGACTCGACAATGGAGGACTGCACTACAGCCTTAGTAGTTGTGGCTAAGGAGTCCTCCGATTAGTTTGATGAGACGAAACAGGCCACTAATCTCATTGACTAGAGCGGCCCTTCCACCCTGCCCGCAGTCGCTTCCGCTATACCGGACACGATGGTCGCTAGTGGACCTCCTGTTCCTGACAGGGAGGTCCACTCGATCAATGTTGACGAGGAGCTAAGAACTCTGCTCGCTCGTAGGAAAAAGGGGAACACTGCTAGGGGCCTGAAAAAAACCCGTATTGGGAAAACATCGCAAGGAATGACACCAGACCCCTTATCCCTCATCACCCTTAATGTGAATGGGATGAGGGGTACCCCCAAAAGGCGGCGGATTTTACATTTCTGCAAGTTGCTCCCAGTGGATGTGGTCCTTTTGCAGGAAACCCACATATCTTGTGAGAGTGATGTTCATCTTTTGTCCTTGGAGTGGGGGGGGGGGGGTCTTTATGCCCCTTTGGATCAGGGGTCCAAGACCAAAGGGCTGCGTTTAGCAGGTTGGCGCGGCCAATCCCTCCCGTTCGATGCTACTTGGTCAGATTTCATGATCAGGGTAAATGGCATGTGGCTAAGTTATGGTGCCCCGGAGGCCACCACTTGGGCCGAAAAGGCTGATCAGGTGGAGGCAAGGCTCGACACATTCAGTCAGAGGTGGATCTCCCTCCCTGGGAAGGTTACAGTTGTTAATAGTTTTATTGTTCCTCTCCTTTGGTATCCTGGTACGGTGATCGCTGCACCGGATCATGCCTTGGTGCGATTGGAGAGGATCATTTTTGATATCATTTGGGGAAAGCGCAAACCAAACCTTGGCAAAAGGACCGTTCTGTATAAGCCCCCCTTGAGCGGTGGGCTTGGTTTGGTCCACCTACCATCTAAACTGCGCTTTCTCCTTTTGAAAGGTGTTTTCGTTGCGTTTGAGAATCCTTCGTTTCCCTTTGCCTTTTTTGTTAGGTTCTGGGGTGGGTTTCTTTTTCGCCACCACTGGCCCGGATCCTTTTCCAATAACCGGCCAAAGGCGACAAGCCCTTCTGGGGTGTTTACTCAGATTGGTGACTCACTTCGTAGAATCAAAGAGGAGGGTGGGCCAGCTGTTCTGCTGAACGTGGCCCCCTCTTTGTTATACCCACCATTGTTTCGTTCAATGCTCGCGCCTGTGTGCCCGTCGGCTTGCCAAACCGCCATCCCTCCACATATGTGGCGGTCTTTGTGTTTTAAGTCACTAAATAGCCGTCTCCGGGACTTGGCGTGGAGGATTGCACATAGGGTCCTCATCACTAACCATTTTCGCCTAGTCAGGTGGCTATTAGGTGATGGGATTTGTCCCCGTGTGGGCTGTAAAGCCATCGAGACTATGCAACACCTTTTGCAGGAGTGTCCCTTTGTCCGGTTGGTGTGGGAATGGTTTCACGCCTTCGTTATTGGTGTTATTGGTTGCACACAGTGGGCCATTAGTAGTGATTTTGTTTTGTATGGTTTGATAGTGCCCAACCTGGGTTAGGGATCTGCTGTTGTTGTTTGGCGCTATCATCAGGAGACACATCTGGAACAGCAGATGCCGCCTAGTTTTCGATGGGGACATCTGGAGGGCCGAGGCTGTCGTGCCCCTCGTGCAAAGTGACATTAGGTTGCGCATGGAGGCGGACCATGCACGGCTTCCCGACACTGCCTTTCGTAGACGCTGGCGCAAGCCTGTCGTCTAATATCGGGACGGCGTTCCCCGGATGAAATTTGGAGTGAGTTAGTTGTTAAGTGTGGGCGGGGGGGGGGGGGTTGTGTGGTTGTTACATAATATGGGTTGGTTGGGGTTTTTCTGTTTGTGGTTTGCAGTTGGCTTTATGGGGCTGGTTTGTAGTGATTTATTGTTTTGGTTCTGTTGGCCTTTGGGTCCGTGTACTTTTCACGTCACGTTAAACGCTACGTTATATACATATGTGGGTTAGTGAGAGATTTCTGTTTGTGGGTTTCAGTTGGGGTTTTGGTGGTTGTTATACAGACTGGGATTGGGTTTTTTTTGTGGTTTTGTTGACCTTTGGTCCGTGTCCGTTCTCTTTGCACGTAAAAAGCACGCTCATGTGTTTTTGACATTGTTCCTTTGTTTCAAGCTTGTGGGAGTGGTTTCAGAACCGGACCGACCGTTTAAGGGGAGACCGTTCATGGTCGGTGGGACAGGGCTTTGTGTTATATAGGATGGATCCTCCGGTTTGTTCTGTTGCTGTATTGCACCGTGTTGTTTGTGTCAGTGCTGTTTTGAAAAAAACTAATTTGGAGGAATAGATGCAATATATTTTTTAGGGGAAAATTTGCCAGTTGAAAGGCAGTCCTGGAGGCGGTGATTTGTGACATTCGCCTTCAGGTTGATGGCGATTTTCGCCTTTCATCTGGGGCTGCCTTTTCGTAGGCGCTGGTGTGCTGGGGAGGGCTGTTTTGTGTCGCTGCATGCTGGTCGTCCTTTTGTGGTTTTTTGAATGTTTGAGTGGGTGGTTGGGGGTTTGTCTCTGCTGGTCGGTGGGCGTATTTTCTTTTTTTGGCTCGCTTGACTTGAGTTCTGTTTGTCAGAATGGGCTGGTTGGGTAGTGCCGTTTGGCCGTGACGTTTTGGATCCCGCAGGGCGGGTCACGTAAAAAGCACACTTACGTTTGTAGAACGTAAGAGCTAACACGTGTGGAACTAATTTTACTAATGAGACATGAGGTCCTCCGGTGTAAAGCTAGCGTGGTTTAACTGACATAATAGGCCCATGTTTGCTACTGTTGGTTGAGACAGCAGTTTGACGTGTCTCCCATTTCCATAGCATTTCTTTATGATATAAGAAATACTTTACAAGTTAAACGAATGATCTGGCGTGAATTTATCACTGTAAAGAATTAACTTCAGTCGAAGTTTTAACGAAAAAGAAGCACCAGGCTGACTTAACTGTACACACAGCCTGGTTTCACGTTGTTGATGCAGTGCGTTCATATTGCGTCATTTGTTCAGTGCGTCCAAATTTCGTCAATTATTGCACTAAACTGTTTATGTCAGGCGAAGAATTATTACATATTCAGCTGACATTTAATGTACTATCCTGTTTTCATTGTATAGTCATTATTTTTTACAATAATTTCGTACTTTCATTAAATTTGTTGAGACAACTCACATTGAAGATCAGACTGAGAATCACACCGCAAAACCGTTTTCAAGCCCTAAAAATCCACTGTCTTGATCTTTGTCTGTGCTTCTTGGGAAACAAGGGGAAAGTTTAGCTACTGGTGAAAGAGCCGTTGGGGGGGGGGGGGGGCGCCGGCGTTACAATATATATCCTATTCCTATCAATTTCATGTGTCGCTGACACATTGGATATGCTCTCACATCAGTGCATCGTGGTTCTCCACTTGGACTACCCAGTGGCGACCGTCAAATTGAGATCGATCCAAAAGCCCTTCACCATTCATTGCCTTGTGGATTATTCAACGCCCAATGATGATTGCGGATCACGTTTTGGAGGGTTTGCGCCAGAGCAGCTGCAGAGTGTGTTTAGGTTATGCAGCTGTGCATATAACAACTTTCAGGGAACCTCGGCAGAGGTTAGACGTGTAGTGACTAGGATATTTGCCCTTATGGCCTTACATGCAAACTTTGTTCTATTTTTATTGTGACGGGTTTCCCAGTCTGGGACCTGTATAAAAGGAAAAAGGACATGTGTTTTCGGTGCACACTATTGGAACCGCGAAGCAACCTACCAGTATAGTATTTACAGCAACTCGCGTTTACCTCCAATCCAGCCAAAGTTAATCTCCTTCCGCGAGCAATTATTTTCATATACCTATAGCCTGTAAGCAATCTATTTTATAAGTGACACCATCATACAGTCGCTCGGAAGTAAATCTCCAACGCGTATTTATATTGTTCCAGTTCCATTCCGCCATCTAGCTAGTCTTTCGCGTAGGTAGCCTACCAGTATACCGACTCTACGGTTGGCGCTGAGACTAGCGCTACCGAACGGTCGAGTATAGCCTAACGCGCTATTACATCGTCGCTAGCTGGATATTCACCAACGCGGGATGTTTCTTTACAAGGATTTACCACTACTAAATATTTTACCAGAAGCCACGAAGAACGCATTAGGGGTAAGTCATAACCTCTACCCTTAATTATTATAAACATTATAGACGAAGTCATATTAATATTTCAGCGGGCGAGTTTAAAGTGATTGTCAAATATTTACCAACATTTCTGAGGTGAAGTAACCTTCTGAGGTAATGTGATGAGTCCTGACGGAGTTCATACGGAGAGACGTGACGGAGAACGAGAGTGGTTACTATGAGAGAGGACTATGAAACGAGAATGCAGAGATCAGACTTGATCATCAAGGCAAATGATAAATCGGATCACCCAATATGGGATGATATCTCGGGAGACCTGTAGAAGGCTGCACATGCACATCCATGACCTGTACATTTGATGGGAAGATAGGGTGACGTCAAAACATGATTCAGACAACGTGGTATTTGTGTGTTGCTAGAAGGCGACAATCCCGAAAACGAAATAGAGAAGTATTTGGCCGCATAGTCCCTGCAGAGAGTTGAATTGGATATCCGTTGTCTTGGACTCTTACTAACGACAGCCGGTGGTAACAAAATTGTTCTGGTTGTCGGAAACCACTGTTCAGATTTTACAGAAGCCTATGGCTATACCAGATCAGCCGTTACAACGGTATTGAAACCATAGTTTAACAATTTAGTTGTCTGTTTTATATTTCACATATATTACACTTACTCCAAGGCCGACCATTGTATTGCAGAAAGTCTGCGAACTACTCAAGATTCAAAGGACTAGGAAGAACTTAGGTTGAGAAGAAACAACTGTCAGTATGCTGAAGATGAACCGGCGTGATGTGAAAGAACCGGTCAGAGTTCTGAAAAGCGAGACTTGTCAGCGGACTAGAAAATACAAATTAAGGATGCTGGAGAAGCACGACCCGCCAGAGTGCTGAAGATTCATCTGTCAGCGTGTTGAAGAAGAACAACCTGTCGGCGTGCAGAGCTCCAGTGTAGTAATACTCAGCGCACTGATCACTTCTCGGCCTTTTGGCTAAGATCATGTGTAGTATCTGTTCCCTTTCGAGGGGAATGGTGATGCACACCCGACGATGATCACACAGTCACAGTCCCGATGCAAGGGGACTGGGGTTGAGAGCGGATCAGTTGTTCGGTAGTTTGGTTTTCATGCCCAGGTTCTTTCCTGGGCGACTTTTCCTTTAAAAAAAAGTATCTGTTCTTTTCGCTTCTCGGCCTTTTGGCTAAGATCATGTCTAGTATCTGTTCCCTTTCGAGGGGAATGGTGATGCACACCTGACGATGATCACACAGTCACAGTCCCGATGCAAGGAGACTGGGGTTGAGAGCGGATCAGTCGTTCGGTAGTTTGGTTTTCGTGCCCAGGTTCTTTCCTGGGCGACTTTTCCTTAAAAAACAAATATTCAGCGCACTGAGATTCAGGATGCTGAAGAACCATCGGTCAGCGTGATGAAAAAGAGCCAACTGTCAGTATTCGTAAGACGCTTCAACAGAAGAAACACATCTTGCCCTTCCGTCAATCCCGTATGAATTTTTATATTAATTTGTAGTTAAATTGTCTATTTGTGTTTTAATTTGGGATACTTACTTGTTGTAGAGCACCATGTAGATCACCACTGACAGACTTTCAGAAGCAAAAATTCGCAGGGGTCCCATCAGTTTATGCCTATGTACCAGCAGCTCAGCCATTTATAGTACAGTTGTTGCGTAACAACATCTTGGTATGAAATTCTCAGCGTGATAAGTTTCAGCGTGATGAAGAACCATCTGTGTAAGTGCAGCAGAAGAAGAACCTGTTAGTTTGTCGATAAGAACACCCGGTCGGCTTGCGGAAGAAGAAAGAACTGCTGAGGTTCAGCGTACTGAGACGCAATGGCATACATTGTGCGGCCATACATTGGTCAGCGTACTGAATCAGAGCAGGCTGCCAGGCCTGTTGAACGAAAATATCTGTAAGCTTACTAAGAAAAAAACTCTTGTCGGAGTGATGAAGAAGAAACAACCTCGCCAGCTTAAAACCAACACAGTCAGCTTGTCGGCTTGCTGAATACGAACCACATGTAAGTTATTGAAATCCTTTGAATTGAGAGGCATCGTTCTGAAGAATCGTCTGTCAGAGAGAGAGAGTCCGAACACTCAATAAAATTCGAGCAACCATAATTCACCTATTTTCGTTACTGTTGCGTTTGTCTATTTTCCCTCCGCCTCATGTATTCCCCCAAGTCCGGTCTCAGGAACCCTACGCGGCTGGCGTTACATTATATATCATGTTAAATGAATGAAAGCATAATGGAATAAAGATATAGTAGGCCTATACAAGCTCATGCTTGCGTAATGCATATATATTGCTTTATGATTAGTGAATCTTTTTCTTGTGTGGGAGTCGGGAAACGCCATTTTAACCCTTTCTTGTTCCGATACACAATTTACAGGAAAAAAACACTAGTAGCTTATGGGTAAACGCGGTGGAAACGTTTTTGTTATTGGTAACGTTTGGCAATGGAATTGATGAGAACGTTACCAAATCTTAGTGCGGTTCGTGTCTTAGCCTTATTTTCTGTGTTCATTTCTGTGTTCTTAGTTATCATAACTATGACAAGTACAATAAACTGTACACAACTACACCAACGCATCTTGTATTTTTTTCACCCAGTTAGGACAGCTTTTGTTATATTGCTCTTTCATGTTCCACTTGGAAACACTTGTACTGACAGTATAAATATCATGCTTTTATCAGTTAAAGGTTCGGAATTGTTGCAACTCTCGGCACGATGAATATGAAACGTGATATAATATAACAATATAGAGTGGTTTTTGCACCGGAAACTTGGCACAAGTGGTTGCATGTTTAGTTTATGAAACCGTATTCCAAATCCCACAAAAGTTCAGTTTATTTTCTCTCTGTGAGAAACGTGCTGTTCATAAGAGCACTTTTGGAAAATATATCCTTCCTATCGGGATAACCCCCTTAACCCACCGTCAGAACTATTCGACGTCTTTATATGCGATCACTTGAACCGTTTTAACAACTATAGAAGGAGAATACCGATGATGACAACGCTAACGACAATGATGATGACGAATGAATCCATTTTGTCCTAAGATAAAATCCATGTACAGACAATTCTCTCGAATTTTACATAAACAATCTAATTGGTTTATTCCTCTTTCTCGCGAATACCGTGTTACTGTTTCTTCATGTTCAATTTTAATATAATAACGATACAAATGAATTTGACCATGAAACACAACAACAACATGTTGTTGCTTATATGTGACATTTGTAAGCAACAGTAAAGTTATCAGTAATGTTATTGTTATTACATCAAAGTGCTCTAAGGCAAATGCATGCCGCAATTGTTGAGAGATGATTTGTTCGACCGTAAACAATTACAGGCTACAGCAAGTAAATGATAACATAATGCAAATGGTTTTACAATCAAAAGTCAAAATTCAAGTGAAGTTCTTGCATTTTGCGAATGTGCTTTTCAGTGTACTGGGATGATCTCGTATATGAGATCGGTAACGGACGCATTTACCTGACCTTTAGAGACATGTGACTATTTATTCAGTTTTATTTTTCCAATTATTATTTGATAATTACCATTGCCATTCTGTACGAAATAGATCTGTCATTCTTCTGAACCAATGGTGATCGGAAGTGTGAATTCGTCAGTATCATCTCAAAGAAATCGATGTATACTGCTGTCACTACCGGTATATCTTCTGTTGTAGATATGATAGTATATTTCGTCACCATTTTAATATATGCTTTCCTAAAGTGAAAGTTTGACGGTGATAGATTCCAGTAAGAGATGGATCATTCCTGCTATTATGAATTTCTGTCTGAAGAAAAGAAGTAAGGTTTAAAAAGAGATATCAGATAACTGAGTTCTCAATCGCGTTTTATTGTTATAAGACTCTCAAACAATTTGAAAGTTGGGGAAAAAACATACAATCCATGGGTATAGCTTGCTGGATAATATTGCCAAAATCGACTATAACAGTAGGCATCTGCCAGGTGAACGTGAACTACTAACGCAAACAACTTCTTTCAGTATGGGGACCAAATACCTCAAAAGATATCCTGCATATTCAACATTTCATTCCTGTATTTAAGAACAGTGAATATAAAACTAGTTTATAATTATAGAAAAAATTCCTTTCCTCTTTCCCCCCTTAATTAAAATCTTCCTTATCAATGATCTTTGTCATTTCAATAATCTGTTTCATTTTATCAGGCTTTACACTGACGAAACCAATAATGCTTGTTCGAATACTGACCAAACTCTAGGCTTACACGCTGTGTAACTGTGAAGGCCGAACTTTTCAAGATGTGTACTTGCTTTTCTGTGATACAAAACGAATTACAGTGTTTTCATGATTTCTAAATAGGTGTTTGAATATTATTATTCAACATATTGAGTTTGTGGTACCAAATCTTCTCTAAGATATTTTACGTTGTTAAGTTCGCTGGGTGAGTGGTTATACTATCGGTTCTCGACACCGGGTCTCTCTGAGACCCACGAGGCAGCTAGACCGCATCATGCTATAGTTACGCCACTGGAGCCACTAAACAACACCAAGCTCATAATTTGAGTCCGTTCTACCTGTCTTTTTATTGCTAATTGTTGTAATAATGTTTAATGAGATACACGGATCCGATATTTCAATTTAAATCATTCTTTATCACTTTTGTTATTTGTCACGTTCCTATTGTGCTCGATTATTCTTTCTATGCCCTTACTTACTAGGCTTCTTTATTTTCAGCACAACATTTGTTAAAGCTCTGAAATTCTCTTTAAATTCAGTGTCGCATTTCCCCCTATAAACACTACTGCACTAAAGTTGATATACAGACATGTGATACCCTTAGAAGTTATTTCTTGTCCTTGTCTTTTTATGTCATTGTTATATTTGTTTGAGTTCTCCCTTTTGATGGCTCATACTTACATAATCACCTGAGCTTCGTTTAAGTTCCTCCATGTCAGTCTTCGGTATTGTCCGCTAATTCTTCATTGCTGTTATCGTACCACTTCTTTCTCAAAAATATGGGACCTATAATAAGAATTTACACAAAACTAAGTGAGGCTCACAGTGGTCGTGACTATAAAAAGAATTCACAACCAAAGCTGTGCTTGCATAGAACACGGGAAAAGGGCCTCCAATCTACAGGCAACCAAGTTGAGAAAACATGAAATAATAAGGAAATAGTTACCCGTTAATCGTTAATAGTTATGAGGGACGAATGCCTTTGTCCGGTGGACAGAGCGAAGTACCGATGAGAATTAGTTGTTACTCAGAGTTTCACTTGTCTGATGATCGCTAAAT
>JAIPMN010184414.1:0-12045 GCA_020650975.1 Apostichopus californicus
CATCCATTTCCGGGAGTTATCATCAGGGGCAGATTGACCCATGACCTAGACCATTGGGCAAAACTGCGGTCATTACGCCAGTGTTGTAAACAACAATGCTCAAGTCACTAAAATGTCAGGTAGTTAGCGAATCCTAGAAAGATGTAAAACAATATCCCCCATAGAACTAACACAGTGACTTGAGTCAATGATAAAACTAGTGCCAGGAAAATCACTGATAATTACTTGTATTTAGGATGAAGTGTCTCATTACAACTCTGGGTTATGCCCACTCGACCAGAAGCATAGCCAGATATAAATAGGTGATATGCAATCAATCCCCCCCCCCCCTCTCTCCCCTCCCCAAACTCCCAAGAGGAGAGTCTGCATTCAACTAAGCCCAGTCATAGTTTGGTTTTGGTTGAGTTTTCGAACTTGTCACCTCTTGACATCTAGATATGGCACTATCAGGCTTTCTCTGTTGAGGACAGGTTTTGGTTTTAATTCCCAAATTGATAGTTATTGTGAGAGAACTTTACGAACTGAACATTATTTAAGAAACCTAATAAATATTCTGATTTTAAACACTTATCTTCAGGCGGTTATCGGTCATACCATAGGGCCCTGGCAAAATGAGTCCACACCAGCTGCACTGACCTATTTACGACACTGCCCATACCCCCCCCCCCCCTCGCATCCTATCCCAGGATAAAGTGTCGAGATTAATCCCAAGTTTTGAATACAACTTTATCGTAAATGTATAAGGTCCACTGATTCTAAATTTCCAACTATCATTTTTACAGTCATTAACGAGATCATTATAAAGAGACATAATATTTAATGAGCGTGAACATCAGAAAAGAACTTGAAGGTTGACTGAGAGCACCAAATTAATTTTGATATATAGACCGCTAAACAAATCTGTTATCACCCCAGAATTGAGAAACAACCCTCAGAACATCCGAGGCCTATCAATTAAAGCGGCTGGACTACTTAGTTTAACACACTATACATTGGTTCAGTTTCTCAGAAGCAACACAATACTCAATAGGAAACCAAGACCTATGGCCTGGAATATTGAAATATTTATTGACAGTACATTAACAGTTTATCAATGACAAATAGTGTTGAATGTCGACCAATGGTGCTATGCTGTTCATATTTAGTATACAGGAACAATACTTTGGTTGAGTTATTGCCATTTTTGGTTTCTTGCTGGAAGCAAATGAACCTATGCAATCAGGTTGTCGTGTGTGTGTGCGTCTGTGACACTTGCTTTGATTCACGATAACCCAACAACGGAGTGTTGGATATATGTGGATGTATTATAGTGAGGTGTGCCCTATCGTTTTTGGCGCTGACCTTATGAATATTAATGAGGATATGGGTCAAACGTAAATAAGTTTACATTGTAATAACTTGCGACCTTTGTTGGTTAATAGCTGGTACATGCAGGCCATCTGGGTCCCAAAAACTCCTGAGCCCATTTTTGGGCTGAGTGGGCCCAAATGTTTTATTTTCACCTCAAATGCATTCCGGCACGAATTTGTGGGGCCCAATATTTTGGGGCCTACAGTTTTTGGGATTCAATATCGGTGGGGGGGGGGGGCAATTATATCGTTTAGCCAAATTATTTGGGTCAAATATTTTGGGTGCCATTTGGACGCAAATTGAATTGGGCCCAAGTATTTGGGGAGGGGACAAAATTTTAAAATTCTTATTAACGCCAAAACCTTAAATCAGATTGTATCCAAACATGGAATACAGTTGTTGGTTAATATCTGGTATACGTGGACATAAATATTATGATATTGGGTGAGGACATAAAACACTTTAATATTCCACTAAGCAAGGAGCCATAGTACATGTTGTGCTCTTTTTAAACAATGGATTAACATTCAGGCCTACACTGTGGAACTGACGTCATCATCGACTTATCCTTAAAGGAGCATTCCATGATTACTTTACAGATTAATATCTCGCAAACCAGACTATATACAGATACATTACCGGCACTCAACTCATTCCTATTTCTTGGACAGTCAATATGACGTATTAAAGACTAAATTCATCCTTAAATATAACCAAACCTGCTTGAATGTGAGTGGAGCTAAAAAAAATATATATTCTTTTATGCATTTAAAGCTTGTAGACGTTTAATTTCTTTCGTTTACTCTCTTAGTGATAACAATACGCGTAGGTAGAACTATGGAACAAATATTGTCCTACACTTGCTTAGTATCGGATTTGATTTGGCGGCTAATAGCCTCCACCCCCTACCCCTATTGCACTGTGCCCATCTCCGATTGGACGACTGGTCAGTCACCACATCCCCTTCCCCTCTCTGGTCTTCATTTCATTATCGTCTTGACCAACGATAACGCCTCCATCGATACCAGATTTATCACAACGGGTAAATAGAATAGAAATGGTGGCATGGCCGTTATACCTTGCATGATTACGTGTACATCAATTGTGCCAACGGAAACATGAGCTGTTGTTGGTCGGTATAACCAGGTAGTTGTCATAACAACTCCCTGGTATAACCGTTTGAGTCATAGTCTACAGAATATAAAGGGACAAGACAATAAACTATATATATAACAATATGGTAAATCCAGTGCCTTCCTAGAATAGCTGGCACCCGTGGCGGATTCTTCCTTTTGTCCCCCCGTGCCGGGAATGCCGTCCTGGGGGAGGTGTCTAAGACTTCCCCCTCCACTTTGAGAAAAATGTGTTTTATGTAAGGTGGCTTAAATGCAAATTGCGCTATCTGATTACACAATGATTTACAAAAACAATATGGACTTTGGGGGCATGGGGGCTGGCACCTCCCTGAGTGGTATCCGGGCGGACCCCCACCTTCACCCGATTAGTACGCCACTGGGGAAATTGTTATGTCATTAAGAAAATTGCGCTAAAATTTATGAAAAGGAGCACTTTTGCACGTTTTGTTTAAGCATATTATTTGAACAGTTATTATGCAACGGCTGAGCTCTGACAGCATTAAAAACTCCACAAGAAAATATTTGTGAAAGCTCCCTCTCAAACTCTACTGGTTTATGTCACAATGGGTTTTTCGTTGGTAACCATGAAGTCATCCAATAACTGGAATAAATATCTACCAAACATTGGATTTTTGTATCAACTCGTGAACCAAAATGGACGCAACGTCCATATACGAATTATTGATTAATCTTTGGATATTACTTCCTTTACTATATCATATAGTTGTAAATCCATGAACATATACAACAGTGGTCTTTCATATCTCAAAAAGTTACATCACAGTTTTTATAGGCTCATCTCATCGTTCAAAATCAGAAAGAAAAAGCTCTCGTTATCATAAAGAGAATATTAATTTTCAGCGGGGCGGTAATTGCTTCTGAGAATAGCACAGATATCACGTTATTAACATGGTAGACGATATTAAAAAGAAATCCAATTTTTAAATAGAATATATAATAAGCCTTACAAACTCTTTATTACCGTACTGAAACCCCGTAAGTACGTGTCATAATAATCAAACGAGGTTCAACAGGGTTTAATGCCTACCTAATTGGCTCTTCAGTTCCGACCTCTTGTTTATTTATGGCTTCTACACAATGTTATTGCATAATACTTCACTTCTCATCAATTCCCTGACTGACAACTTTCCCAAGAAAAAAGAAAGAAAAAAAAAAGTGTCTATTCTATGAAAACAATACTATTATCCCCCGTAGGACCTCTCGCGAGGTCGATCAGGGGTTAACTCCTTTTTTGTTATTGTTATCATAACAAAACTTATCACAATAATATTTAAATACACTCACAAAGCAGAACGGGCTTGATATACAATAAAAATTTAAAGTTAAAGCGGAATCAATTTCATTAACAGATTAACATGCAAATGCCGGGTTCCCGGACAACTCCCCACTGGACGATTTCCCCCGGACGATTACCCCCCGGACGATTCCCCCTCGGACAATTCCCACCGGGACAATTGCCAACCCTGACAATTGCCCCCCGGACAATTCCCACTTCGGACAATTCCCACCCATGACAATTTCCCCCCGGACAATTGCCCCCCGGACAATTTCCCCCCGGACAATCCCCCTCCTTGGAAATTTCGACGATTGATTGATAGCCGATGTAGGCGGGGTTAAGACTATTATTCCAGTAAAAATGGGGGTGTGTAACAAAAGATTTTAGTTTGGGTTTCGATGACAATCATAACCTATGCATTCATGCAGGCGGTGAGTGTGTGTATGTGTGTGTGTGGGGGGGGGGGTGACGCCTCGCTTGTAAACACGATATCTCAAGAAGGGAAGCTTGGACCAATCTAATACTGGTGTATATGAGTAACACATTGGGTCACCAGGGGCCAAATAGTAAAAACCTTGTGAACACGATATCTCAAGGATATAAGCTTGGACCAATCTCATATATCGTGAGTAGGAGGATTACATTTAGGAGCAAAAGCGTCTAGTTTATTGTGGAGGTAAAAAGTCATTTCGGGTCACCAGGGGTAAAATTGTGTAAACGTTGTTAACACGATATCCCAAGAAGGGAAGCTTGGATCAGTCTCTTATTTCGTGGTGAAGGAGTACTACATTGAGTTCAAGATCCCTATTGTTTTTGGTAGAGGTCCAAGTCCATTTGGGGTCACTACAGGTCAAATTGTGAAAACCTTGTAAACACGATAACTCAAGAAGGGAATGTTGGACGAATCTCATATTTAGTATGTAGTTGTTACACGTTTTTGTACAAGATTTTATTGAGGTCAAAGGTCATTTTGAGTCGCCAGACGCCAAATTGTGGAAACCTTGTTTTATAAACTACCGTATCTCCCACCGACCAGCCTATCAGATATCATTTGCGTTACGCCTCATACGAATAGGGGGCTATTGGCAATTGGAGCTTACGGGCATCCGTTGAATCTAAAACTCAAAACTGTAAACTCAAACATATATTAGCTTCAACCTGCCGCTCGGAAGCCTTACTTTGCGTGCAAAAGGTGTACGTTCTCTTTGTAGTACAGTGGTTCTATTGGACGTTTTCCGTCGTATTTATTTCAGGTTGGATGTAGTTTCGCTGTGACCAGGCAGCGTTTATGAAACTATATAACGTATAGTTATATTTTTTACTTTGACCAATGCGAAATAATTGTGTAAATCGGTCTTAGTTTGGCAGTGAGTTCACGAGCTTTTGTCTGGATCGGCTGTTGATCTCAATATGTGTAGTCTCTTCCACCAGTTTCAGAATAGTTAGGCCTTAAAAGTACCGTTCGGCTTTCGTCACGTTTATGATTATGCAGTGGCGTAGCCACGGGGGCGTGGGCGACATCCCCATGAAAGCTTGTCGCCCCTCCCCCCAGTCGCCCTCCCACTGGGATTTTGGGTGTCGAAAAAAAATTACATGTGCGAAAAATATATCATTGGTCTGAATGGTCTCGAATCTCCATGATGACCACTAATGAACGACCCTTCGACCGCGGACTGGCAGTAGGCTATAGTTGCTAAAAAACCTGACGTGACATAGCGCATAGGCCGAGAAGACATCTACAGTAGTCGCACTGTACTGAAAACGCATGTTAACGACCGTGGAATTATATAATTCCTGCTCTACAAGACTACAACACACATAATGTTTACTACTGAATCTGTGTGTTCGACTGTTCGGGCAAACTTTGCTTTTGTTTCTCTTTTTACATGGACGGTGACGACACAATTGTACACGCTGAACATGGATGAGTTTGTTGACAAGTTCACAGCAGCACATAACAACAGGAGGATCAAACTTGTCTAGGCATACTCACATTGACTTGATGAATTTTGTTAACTAATTATCAGCCTTACATATCCTATCCTTTCTCGTGGTTGGTCGGTTAATTGGGTTTAACATCACAGCAACACTATCATGTATATGTAGTGTCTCCACAGCAAAAAACAGTGTCGATGCGCACTGGTTTACAAGACTTTCCCTAATTGGTTAACACTAACCATAATCCATAACATATACAAACAGCCAATCAGGATCTTGTAACCAGTGCGCATTAACTGATCAAACAAGCTAGTGAGCTATACTATACCCTTATAGAAAGGTGGTTTCCAGGTACTGGAATGCCAAAGAAGATGTTAAAAGGTAAAAATGCTGACATCATACAGGTTTCTCACATCATTGCTCGCGTCATTGCTTCGATACTCTGTTACATTTTCAATCGTGTTTTCACTTCTGGGACGTACCCTGATGCTCTTTAAACAGCTAAAAAACAAATTTTGAAGAAAGGAGACAATACTATCGCTGAGAACTACCGGCCAATCAGTCTATCACCCTAATAATATTTTAGACGCAATCTTTGATGTCAGTTTGACATATAATTCCGTCATTTCAGTATGTTACTTGGCTAAAAGCCCAGTCAATCTTTCTTTAATTTCCACGCGCAATTTACAGATTTGTCGAAAAATGTCAATGCCGATGTCAAACTTACAAAAGATATGTCATGACATTTCAAAGTAACTTACCAGACTGTTTTTTTTCTCTATTTCACTAAACTATTTGTTGACCATATCAAGACATGGAATTTCAAAATAAAGGATGTTGAGAAAACTTTAGAGCAGCTTACAAATCCTGGGAAGTGTCATTTCCAACGATCTAGGAGGCCTTTTTAGCTAAAATAATTTCGCTAAGCGCCAACCCATGGTGGCGCTTCGCTTAGAAAGACACAAGACGCAGTCCCAGGAAAAGGTCAAGCTCCCACCCCCAAGCGCCCCCCCCCACTGAAAAAAATCCTGGCTACGCCACTGTGATTATGGGACAACTTGAACAAATCTGGCTAGGCCTGTGAGCAATTTTACGTTGTCTAGGCCAGCAACGGTTGGGTAGAATAGGGTACGTTAACACAACAACGTGAAGGATACCAGTCAGATATTTGGAAGATACATGCTCTTACAACCTCAGATTTTCATTGCGTAAAAGATCGCTTTGATTTAGGCAGTGTAATGGAGTAATAGCGAAAATTTTTCGCGCATCAATCTGCAGCTAAAAGACAAGATAAATAATGGGAAATGTAAGAAGACGTTCTAATCGAGCAGCGGTTCAAAGTAGTGGTGAGGTACTGTATATGCTTAGGAATTCCCCATGATGGTTCGGGCCATTTCTATTGTAACAGCTAGTTCGGGTTATACTAACAACCAGAAGTCTAGTGCACTGAAGTCATCGAAACCTCAGTGCATTTTGCGTTCTGGTTTCATATTGTTGTTGTGTCCCCACTGAATATTAAATCCAATTAACATAAATTCAAAATGGACGCCAACAATAACTTTGAGGCTCTGTGACAACTCTTTAACGATTGGTTTTTATACCCATAACATATATTATGGGAGGATCGAAACATGACCCCAAGCAATCAAACTAGCTTATTGAAAATACACATTGACGTACCTATAACGTAATAACCTAGATAGGACTCCATGTGACGTCATCAGAACTATGAATGGAGGCGGACTGAACGAAATCAGGCTGCTTTAAGCAGAGATGATGTATTTTTATATTTAGTGTAGTCAATGGTTAACTCCATATTTGGAAAAATATCGCGCTACGCGCGATTATGTTGTCTGTCATTACCTCTTTAATATACTGTAGTACAGTAGTTCTTTGTGCAGCTTCAGTGATTTACTTTGCAGTAGCGTATTAAGCATTATTAGCGGCCGGGGGAGGGAGGGGCAAACTCCGCTTTGGGCGCCCCCCTGTCAAAGTTTATAGCATACAGTTTATATGGGCCCAAACCATATTTGGGCGCCCCTATACCCTTGCGCTCAAATAGCATGTAAAACAGATATCACAAAGATAATAAACAATATAAAAGACCACATGATACTATTGAATAAAAAAAACACCATCAGTAGTATTCACGCCCATGACTTACGGAAGTACGCTACTGTTGAATGCACCATCAGGGGCATGTGCAGGGAGGAGGGGGGGTGGGCTGCTAGAAAATTTTGGCTAAATATTGAATATAATTTACTACAAAAATGGTATAAATGGCACCAGTGTGCATCTAAGCACACTTCCTTATTAAAATATCTCTAAAAGGGGAGTGGGACAGCCCTTCCACTTAGACCCCTCCCCCAGGACGGCGATCATTACATTTCATCACATTTTTGACCCCCCTGTGGAAATTTCTGCACATGCCCCCCCCCCCCATCAATCACAAGTCGATCAAAAGTTTAAAAAGTTACATTTTGGTAGAGATTGGGATGCGGTGTATATGACTTCCTGGAAATATCGTTGCAGTTAATCACCTCCAAAATTTGCCCGCTTCGCGAACGTTTACAGCGTCTTAATCAGTGACCATGTGCTTGCATCCATATGTGTATTTTTCGACAGAACTATAATATTAGCGTTTATGCTATGTTAGTTTTTGCGCAATTTGAATGCATGATAGATGGCTACACCAGAGAAATGTTCGCGCGCTTCGCGTGCACTAGCTAGGTTGATAGTGTGATAGCTTTTATCTCTCTTCGCATTCATTTTAGCTAGCTACCAAAGACTTTCCGCGCGCATTAGCTGCACTGTCAATGTCATAGTCCTTTCATTTGCTCATTATGCATGCATGGTAGTAGCAACTACAAATTCTCTGTGCGCTCGGCGCGCACAAAATGTACGGTACTTCTACTAAGATATTTTTACGCATTTCGCATGCATGGTAGCTCGCTAGATCAGATATTTGCGCGCGTCGCGAGCGTTTGTATTCTTAGTTCCATGCATTCTTGATAAACATAATGCAGGCTACACCAGCAATCTCGGCACTTCAACATGATCTCTGCGTGTCATAATGTACCACTCTAAAAGTACGCCATTCTGCTCGAAGAATAAATATTTCAACAAGTTTTTCGAACTTGTCAATCTGGGAAGAGTGCTCTCTTAATGCAAAAGATTGAAACTAGTGACCAATCAAATGACAATTGAAAAACGTTACAGATTTTCAATTTAATATATTGATAAAAATCATATTCAATTCAAATTTTTCAATCCAAATTTCCATTGGTCCCTACTTTCAGTCTTTTAGATTGATTTTCAATTTGTTTATGTTAGAGAGTGATATATGTATCAAAATCATCAAACAATAGATACATTTATCATTCAGACTGAGCCTTTAATTATATCACTATATTTGATTCATTGAATACGTATTTTTTTTTCTATATCATTAATTGCAAGTGCAGCTTTAAAAGCTTTAAAAGTTTTATCAGGTAACAAACACCACTTTATAAATGTATATCAAATGGGCGAGCCAGTGTGCTCGTCTTCAAATATAAGAAAAAAAGGAGCCTGCACATAAGCAGAAGGTCCATCAAGGTTCGAGACCCAGTGAAGCTGGTGGTCGATTGTTCGCTACTTTGAAATCTCATTGATTTAATGAAGTTCTATTTTCTGAAATATTATTTCATGCTTTATTTTACACTATGTATATTCTTTAAAAAAAATCTAAATTGTGTGAAATTTCTCCGTTTTCAGTATCGTGGGAAAAAATATTGCTCTCGTATACGCGCAGTGCGGTACGGTTGACATCAGCATCATAATCCGTCCGTCCACTTATGAATATTAATGAGATTGGCACCAACAACGACAGGGACCATCTACTCACTATGGGTAAACTACCCACCAAGTATGAGACCGATCAGATCTTGCATCGTTCGGTTATCGTGATTATAAACCGGCGTCACAGACAGACAGACACACGCACACACACATGCGTGACTGCATATATTCCTTTTGCCTCTGGCAAGGAATAAAAAAGAGTCAAAAATATGTATACCCGGAAACAAATGCATCTAAAGTGCGCGCGAAGTGCACAGAAAATGTTAAGGTTATCTAGCTAACATGCATGTGCAAGGAGTAATTAATTCTCACAGCATCAATGCAGCTAGTGCGCGCGAAGTGCGCCAAATCTATTTTTCCAAAAATATACCAAATTGACGCCCAATATATTATTATTGTGTCAGTTTAGCTATAGTATACACAATGTACGTGAAACAAGAAAGTGTTTTGGTATAGTTTTCTCCTAAAAATGATACAGTCGTTTTGCTATTTAAGCTTTTCAATTCAACGGTGTTCATATGTTTTACTACATTGCAAAATTATTACATTGGTAGCGTGACAGGACGAAAGTGGTAATTCAGATCTCTATGTAAGTAGACCAAAGTAAACCCATATCTCACTCCTTTATGTGGAAAAAATTAAGCGAAAGTCACTCTCTACAGGGCAGACATGGTTTACACACAGAAAGCGGAAATAGATGAATATATCACTAATGCACGAGAATCTCGCACAAAGATACGCGTTGTTCGTATCTTTAACTTCGCGATTTTTTTTCTCAGGTGAGTTTGGCCTGTAGGTTATGCTAATATAAAATAATATTGTACACACGCACAGTTTTTGGTAATTAGCGTTAAAAAATCGTCCCAATTGGGTGCTCCGGATTGACAATTATCTGTGGGCAATTGTCCAGGGGAAATTGTCCGGGGGGAAATTATCCGGGAGGGTAATTGTCCGGGGGGGGGGAATTTTCTGGGGTGGGAATTGTCCGGAGTGGGAATTGTCTGGGTGGGAATTGTCCGGGGGGTAATTGTCCAGGGGGGAGTTGTCTGGGGGGTAATTGTCCGGGGGGGGGGGGTAATTGTCCAGGGGGAGTTGTCCGGTCACCAAATGCAGACCTTCACACATACACATGGCAATGCAATCGATTGCATGGTGATGTGATCGATTGTACGGTGTTGTGGTCGATTGTACGGTGAAGTGATCGATTGTACAGTGATGTGATCGATTGTACTGTGATGTGATCGATTGTACGGTGCTGTGATTGATTGTACTGTGATGTGATCGATTGTACTGTGATGTAATTGATTGCACGGTGATGTGATCAATTTTAATGTGATGTGATCGGTTGTACTGTGATGTGATCGATTGTACAGTGATGTGATCGATTATACTGTGATGTGTTCGATTGTACGGTGGTGTGATCGATTGTACTGTGATGTGATCGATTGTACTGTGATGTGATCGATTGTACGGTGTTATGATCGATTGTACGATGATGTGATCGATTATACTGTGATGTGTTCGATTGTACGGTGGTGTGATCGATTGTACTGTGATGTGATCGATTGTACTGTGATGTGATCGATTGTACGGTGTTATGATCGATTGTACGATGATGTGATCGATTATACTGTGATGTGTTCGATTGTACGGTGGTGTGATCGATTGTACTGTGATGTGATCGATTGTACTGTGATGTGATCGATTGTACGGTGTTATGATCGATTGTACGGTGATGTGATCGATTGTACTGTGATGTGATCGATTGTACGGTGCTGTAATTGATTGTACTGTTATGTGTTCAATTTTAATGTGATGTGATCGGTTGTACTGTGATGTGATCGATTGTACGGTGCTGTGATTGATTGTACTGTCATGTGATGTGTTCGATTGTACTGTGATGTGATCGACTGCACTGTGATGTGATCGATTGTACGGTGATGTGATCGATTGAACGTTGTTGTGATCGACTGTGTAGGGTTGTGGTCGATTGTACAGTGATGTGATCGATTGTACGTTGTTGTGTCCGATTCTACGGTGATGTGATCGATTCACCGGTGACGTGGCAACCATACCGATTACTTAGTGAGACATTATGGGGTAACAAATTATGTGCAACTAAAATGAGACTTGGTCAGAATCTAACAAAATCCATTTAACACTATGCAGCTCAAAATACAGGTTTCCATTCCACCCTCTCAGTGTGCTATATGCAAGTGTTATTTTGTATTTACCCTGATCTATATCTATAATGATATAACGGTTATATTGTCAACGGATGAGTGATCGGATATCATGTTCTTAATCATTTTTAGCGATCACTCCTGCATCATTTTGAATCTCTATAAAGCATCGTTTTATTAATAGCTAATAAGATTAAAGAGTATACACACTGACGACTCTGCCTCTTTTCAACCTTCTCTTATCATCCTATTATTTTATTTATCTTTGCTCTGTTGCATGCATGTATATCATGCATGTATA
>JAIPMN010184419.1:0-11887 GCA_020650975.1 Apostichopus californicus
ACTTCACAGTTCTAATTTTTGCTCCTCTTTGCAGCTGCTTTGTTGGATTGAATCCAGAAAAGGGAGGAAAGACCCCCAAATCCAAGAAGAGCTATCCTGTCAACCCAAACATTTTGGCTTTGGTTGGAAACCTGAAGGAATTTGAGTCAGATTGGACAGTATAAATGCTTTTCAGGCACTTCCCATGATTGGTCACATTAGTCTGACCTTTTTGGTAACTTTGGATTATAAATCTAGGTCACTTGGTTGATTTAAAGCAAGGTTGTCCAACCTACGGCCCGCGGGCCACAGTCCGGCCCGCCACAGGGTTGCGTCCGGCCCGCCAGAGATGCTCTACGGTGTGAAATTTTAGTGAGCAGATTTATTGATAAAAATTTGAAGCTATATAATCAATCATTCGAACCTTCTGGGTCCAAAAATCTGCATACATGTCAGTTTGTGTGACACTCTCTCAGCGGAAGGGGGAATGGGGCGGCTGTACTTTATCATCTGTTTTATCAGGAAGGAAAATAAATCAGTGCGCGCAGTGGAGCGTAGGGTTCATGCGGCCCCCTCTTTCATCATAATCATTCCATGTGGCCCTCATCTGCAAAAGGTTGGACAACCCTGATTTAAAGTGTTTCTAGTTGAGAAAATGTTAGCAAGCCTCTTGAGCCTCCTTAACTGGAACCATAGACACTCCAGCTACAGAGAAGTCTCATTTACAAATGAACAGTTAAACATTTACACAGAGTTCAAACTATTGTGTTTAACTTTGTTGGTGGATATTTACAAGGTTTTACTAGTTGACAAAATTGTTAAAGACTATTCTTTGGTACTATGATGACACTTTTCCAATAACTCCATAAACTTTGAAACTCTTCCAAGTAGGTTCACAAATGTTAGAAAAGTTTTGAATCCATAATAGTTTCAGATGTCGTTATTCTGTTAATTTTGTTCATGCTATAAGCTTGATATCTAAACTATGTTTTGTTGTCAAAATAGAAAATCTCTATGCTAAATGTTGAAATGAAATCTTTTCATAAACCTGCTCCTTCCACACAACAGCAGAAGCACAGGAATATAAGGAAAACTTATTGAATCATTTACAGGTACAAAGGTCAAATCATTGTTTATATATCTTGTGATTGGGTGATTTACAATATCTTTGGTTAACAGATTATTTAATTTTTTATTCTTACGTATTGTAACATATCCTTGTCTTTAACTTCCACTTTGGACTTTTAGGGCTAAAGAAGGTCACGAAAATTAGAAAAAGTATACAATCCTTATCAGCGATAGAGGAGTTACCACATTTAAAGGTATTAATTTTCTTTGAACATTGATAAGCTCATTAAAGTGAATATGTTAGTTTTATTTAATACTGCTAAAACATTTAAAAATACATGAAGTGAACATAGTTGTAATAAAGTTAAGTGAAGAATAGTGAAGACACCTAAGTTTCTGTAGTCACATAATACAGTGACCTTGGGTGAACTTTGCATACATCAAGTGCATCTGTAACTAAGAGGGAAAGAAACCTTGTTGTAGAGCAATAGAAAGGGCGAGGAACTAGCAGGTGTTAAATCTTAGTGTTTTATGATCAGTTAATTGTGAACACTTTCAGTGGCTGATCCAGGATTTCCTGAAGTGGCCGAAGAGACAAATATGGCCACATACAGACTTATCAGTATATTTCCAAACAATGAAAGTATCGTCTGTATAACAAATCCTTTTCCAAAAGAGAGGCTGGGGCACCCAGCAAATCCCCAACCCTCAATCAGCGCCTGCCTTAAGATGTTCAGTCTTATATATTACTTTTAAGGTTTTGACGTTCAAACATATCTTTCAACAAGTTTTGAAGTTGTAAAGAAAAGTTTCAGCCATAAGCCGCGGCGTAGACACCGAGTAGACACCGAGTAGAACGTTGCGTAAAGAAACGTATAACAAAGGGTTACAGGCAACGAGACCGAAGGTCCGCGAGACCGAAATTAAAAAACGGTCCGGGACACCGAAGGTCTTCGTGACCGAGGTCCGCGAGACCGAAGGTCCGTGAGAGCGAAACTATTACTAGGCCCCGCGAGACCGAAACTATTATTAGGCCAATAATAGTGGTTAGACAAATATTACTACTGGTAACATTACGTTGATGAATTAAAAAGAATTTACAGCCATTTCATTTCATAGTGGATACCAGTGACTTGCGCAAGAGGGCTGGGGCGGCTTGCATTGATACTAGGCCTCCACCAGTGGCGTAACCAGAGGGGTTTGGATGGGGCGAAAGCCCCCGCTCTCAAAAGTCTCGCCCCGCCCCCCCCCCCCTCAGCCCCAAATGAAATGTTAGAATACAATATAACTTAATAATTAGATATAGCGATACCCTATTTTAAACAATATTGCCCCCTTGTCAATCTCTTTGACACCCTCTGAAGCCCCTTTAATCTCTAGTTACGCCTATCGATGGACCATCCATAGACAATCGGTCTCGCGGACCATCGCTTCGCAGAAATTCGGTCTCGTGGAATTCTACCATAACAAAGTGTAATCGCGTATAATTGAAGAGATAAATGTAGAGTATACGTCTACGCGAGTTATACGCGAGCGGTTCGTATATGGGTGCAGTTTTTGTGAACAATTTTGGGTCAGCACAATTCGAACGTGATACTCACAACAATTTAGCAGATTTAGTAGAGGTTAACAATTTTACGTTGTCGTTCAATCATTGACAGAATGAAAACTACGGAGTGCATATACTGTTAATTTTCTCTCTTTGCAATGGTGCATAGTTAATCCCTAGTAATTAGTACAACGAATTATTGCGCCAAGTTTGTAACAGTGTCTTCACTTTGAAGGAATTTTGCAACTTTTTAACATTGTACCGAACTGTGTCTGCTAAGGAGCATAAGGTAAGAGAAAAATGAGATCGGAGGGAAGTAAATGACACTGTTATCCCGCCTGTGTCTTATATTTCTCACACAAGCAAATGAATAAACTGCTCAGAAATATTGTCGCCAATCAAAACAAATTTCTCAAATAGAAGCTTAGCTAAGCTTATGCGGTTTTGTTGTACTTGCTGTTTTGTTTCTTTTTCTTCAACTTTTTCAGTAAGCTAGACCACGGACGGATTAGCTACAGGTTTACTGACTTCAGATCGATTACCCTCTGGATTTAAAGCGATGAAGACACAGCCAGGTCGATGTGCCGAACGCGCCCATTTCCCCTTGGTCTTGAAAGGAGCTGGTTTCGTCCAACTTGTTAAACGATTGTTGTTAGAACTGATCACTGCAGGTTGGATCATGAAACCGGTAGAAATGTATGCCTCTGGACTTGTTTGGTTATGTTTAATTATTCAATATTTTGCCTTATATTCTTTGCGAAAAACGAATTGTCTTTATTGTCTTTCCGCAGACGTATAAAATATCACAAATTATGTTCGTGTAGATGCATACCATTTTACATAGCTTCCAAAGAGTTTTACAAAATCCACGTTTAACTTCATTTTCAAGTTACGTTGTGGTTAAATACTAAATATACTGCCATTCCTATGAACTTGTCACAACTGAACCCATACATCAGTAATAAAGTTACCCACTGGCGGGCACAGGCACACTTTTTGTATTCCGACCTGTTAACCGTAGGAGGACATAACACACGACGATCTGCATCATCAAATATATTTGAAGCATTTTCTTTGGCTTGGAAATCATCACCCTAGGTTTAAAATTTGAAATATGCGTATATCCTTCACTTGCAAAAGCGCTCTGTAGATAAAAATGAGCAATGTTTATTGAATACATGGACCAACATTTTTTTTGGGGGGGGGGGGGTGGGGTGCACATTAATAGGTCGAAAATTGTATGGAAATGCGGTGATCCACTTCCTGGAATGCTCGGTCTGTCAAACTAGGCCACGTTTAATACAAAATATCTCGATTTCGGTTGAGATGGGCGTTTAAAGCTAAGAATTTTAAATAAATCTATCTAAATTATATACCTGTAATAGTGTCTGCCACTGGAAGATCCCTTCAAGTACATACGTTACTCTTGAAAAAAGGGAACATTCAAATTAGATTGCATTATCAGTGAACAATATAATGATTTATGAACGTCCTTATTCGATGCATTATTCTGTTTCTAACCACATTTAACTGTTGTGGCATGGGATATCCAAATCATGCTCTTGTATCTTCCCTTCCTCAAGTGTTATAGCATTCTCACTCTAATGGTGACATTTTTTTAGGTCGTTTATTTTGATGGAAATATGCACATTCTTGAAACTGCCTGATCATACGTATATAGACAAACGAATTTTCAATGCTACGTCAAGTGTTATGCAATAGGCACTGACATTCTAAATGAAGAAACAATGGCTCTAACTAATCAAGAAACACTCCTAGCTATAACTTGAATGATGTCAAGACAACATGTGAAGAGTCGCTCGAAAATTCGGAATAAAAACAGAAATTACCCATGTTTTTTTTTTAATACATTAAAAAATATTAAACATAAATTACTTGCAAAAATAAGAACCTAGGTTGCACAAAGAAACAGAAATTACAACGTAGCACCCTTAAACAGATATTTTAAATTATTCTAAAGAGGAGGGGCTACCTTCTCCCCATGGATGTAAACAGTTGGCTAAATCAGTCAATCGAGGGTCGGCAAGATGATGAACGACTATGCTACACGGTCTTTCCAGAATAACTTTCGTACGGTTAGATAGATAGAACATTGATATTCTGACATTGTATCATCAATTTTCGACATTTTTCTTAATCAAGTATTTGGAATATATTCGTTATATTTCAACAGCTTCCGACTACAGTTTTCGACTAGAAATTTGACAGAATAGCAACTTTCGACTTCACAATTTTGATCTTTTATCATCAAATGTCAATTTGATTATTTCAACCCGAATTTTAAATATTTTTATTTTATTTTATTTCTCTTTTGATATAAAAGTTGGAATTTTGAGAGATAAGTAAAGTATCAAAATTTCGACTGCTCGTCTCCAAAGTTCGATTAGTTTATATGACAAATTGTCAGATTACAGCTTGTAACATTATGCTTGCTTCTAGCCTGTTCTATATCGTAGTGGAACATGTACCATTTCTGCCAAAACTTGAAAGAGAATACGGTTAGTCCTTGCTCTTATAATCCATTTGGGATACAACTGCAGACATGTTCAGAATTTCCCCCACACTGAATGACCGTATTACGTCGTTAACTACTTCCGATCATCAACTCATGACTTTCAGACATGGGCACTATGATTTTGCCTCTGCCAAAAGGCAGAATAATGGGAATGGAAGCATACTTACCTTTATAATGATACCTGACATATGCTATATTACTCGTGTTTGGACCGGTCTGCACCTCATAATGATAGCATCGCATACTCTGAAGTATTTGTTGTTTTTCTTTGAATACGAATTGCTAATGATACATGTCAACTTTTTATTTTCATAATAATGGTTTGATTAGAATTTCTCGTGATACATTCAGCCAGCGCTCTCAGTGGGTGAAGTGGCAAGGGTATAGTAGGGGTGCACTTGTCTTCCAAAAAAAGTTACGCAAGTGAACTAGCAGTGGTGCCATGCCATCCGACTTACATGAAGGACGAAACGCGTAAGCTATCAGACCTCCAAAATGGCTGCAGTTTCTTCTCGTTCGGATGCACTAATCTTGAATTTTCTGGCTGGCTTCCATAGCAGTAACCTTCTCTGAAATGTCCTCTAGCTAGTCCAGTAGTTGCAACAGAAATTCGAAAATGAGTTCACCCCACCCCTCCTTACCCCACGCTTTATTTCTACTTAGTACATGGAATTCAAATTGTGAAGGACAATTGGTGTCATATACACATTTTTCAAGACAAATTTTGATCGATTTCGAGACAGACTGCAGTGACAAGCTGAGCAAAGTTTCGAAAAATAAACCAACGTAAGCGGCAACTTGCTTTATCATTATATTTTGTCACTATTATTTACTGTAGGGGAGTGAAAGACCCAGAAGACCTCAGAATCTGTCACACTTTGGAAAAATGCCCGTCGGACAGAAAAAAAAATACACCTGTACTCCTGTGGAAATTTCAATGCACGAGTGGAGATCCCGGTGGAGAAGTCGTGTTAATTCTGTGGACGGTTTTCAAAGCCCAGAAGCTGCAGTGGTTTCAGAAATTTCTCTTGTAAGCACAGAGATACATTTCACAGAATTATACTTGAATACAAAATTCGGACAATATATTAAAATAGGATGAGTAACACGATTACAATTTATCAAAATAAGACAACCTCCTACATATTTACGTTACCACCAACAAAAAGTTAATAAGCAAGTCATTGATCAAAAAAATCTTCATAAATTCATTACATTGTCGCCATGATAATATTCTCCTATTAGTATGCATATTTAAGCATTTTGGCTTTTCCAGATACTAAATCAGATGGAAGGAATCTTGGGTAATCAATTTCATTACGTTGCAATGGGATTAAGAATCAGATAGCACCAATAAATAAAAAAAGTTGTCTACTTAGCAGGACGTTGATTAAATTAATACAAGGTTTTACAATCTTTGAACTACAGAAAAACGGAAGCCTGAGCTATACGATTATCGATTGCTTTCTAGCTGTTCATCTTTTATTTTGAGCATAGAACGGAAAAATACGAATAGAAGTTACTTATCTGTTTATCAAAAATATTTTATTTTTTATCTTGATATGTTTTGTATTCACAAATATATCTTATATTATACATGTTAACACATCGCGTATTATGTACAAAACATCTGCATAGACAAACGGTAATATGATACAACGAACTGCAAAGGTAAGTCGTCAGATGTGTGAATCACCCAGGAGCCGGCTTTGCTAGACTGAAACCATGTTGAAAGTAAAAACTATGTTAGCATATATTGTTCCACAGTTGGACAATGTCAAACGAATGAGAAAACACACCTAGTATATCGTTAAGATATCTTGATGTGACTATATACACCACTGAGCTATTGTGTAAGTGACACTCCCATCTATTAAATGACATAATGGTCCAATGAAGAATACGTCATTTTTGCCCTTCCAGATAATCATATGGCACACAAATTCATGAGCGTTTTTATATGGAACTAATTATTGTTCTCTCACTTTATTACTGAAACAATATTTGTTTTAGCAATACAGTGATACCGTTCTATTCCTATACTGTTTAAAATGTTTATAATCAATGGGCGAATACCAAAATGCTTAATATTATCTGGTTCTTTATCATACGTGAAACTATATTCAATAAATCTAAGAAACCACATTGATACAATTATCTTGGATAATCATGTTTCGGTTTGACGTATATACTACAGAAGTGGAGTGTGGTACCTAAGATTGCCTAGTGTTGTAATTTATTTAAAAAAAAATAAAGAATACAACTATAATTGGCAGTGTAGTGCAAACGGGGCAGCATGAATATTGCCGAGGCTATGATTCTGAGTATATTGTTTTTCTCAGGAGCATAGCAGGCTATGAGTACACGATTTCAAGATCCAACGCGGATGAACGCCATCATTACATAAAAACGCATGCGTAACAAAGTGGTCTCAGCTTGAATCTGCTCTAGTAGTTTGTGTCGTGTTTTTATTTGATGTTTTTATTCTTTCGTCGCACTTTTAAATGATTGTCTACATCACTGATTGTCAGCAGATTCTCACAAGCGAATGTTGATTTCCACCTCTTCATTTCCTTGTGAGACCCTGAACATAGCAAAGGGCTTTTGTTTACTTGCATCTTGATTTTCAAAGACGAACGGGAGTGACGTTTCCACTGAGTCTGCTATTCTCTTGTGTGGTATGACCTGAAAGGTAACAATAAGAAAAATGTTTTCTACTTCAATAAATATTGTACCGAGTAAGCCACCTAGGCATTTAATGACGATGAAATTGCTGAACGGGTGACTTTTGAACAAAATTCAGTTTGGTATGCTGAATTTCTAAAAGAAACGAGGTTGTCAGTCCAGACTGTGTTCCATTCCCCCTTTTTAATATTGAGAAATGACCATTTAAACAACTGCGGCTTATCAATTAATATGACGACTTGGTATATTACACGGACGATTAGATCTTTTAATGCATTACCAATGATATTGGAAAATCATTACAGTTGTATGTCCTCAATTATATATTTACAGGATATTAAAACAATTGTCAAGGCGAAATGCCGTTCAATGTTAAGGGTTTGTCCAAAGAACAAGAACAACAATGACATTGACACATCATATATTAAAGGTGACTTTCTTGAAAATCGGGAGAGTTTTGGAAATGTTAGTATCCCTCATTTGATTTTATTGAAAATATACATATCAAGTAATGTTTTTCAAAATTTCCTGAAGAAACTATAAATATTGGTCAATAGAATCAATGGGTCCAATATTTTTCAACAAAATCTATGTCTCATTGCTTTCGTCCTATGTATTTTTTTTTTTTGGGGGGGGGAGGCTAATGTGCTTGAAAGTGTTATTATAAATTGGTTATTTAACTGTTAAACCCAACCAAATATTGTACATTACCTCCTGTACAAATGCTATGCTCGCTTTCAATTCCATGAGCAACAAATAACAGTTACCGTAACCTAACTGACCTTTGGATTGCGTTCTGGCGTACTGTATTTCCAAACCATCGGTAGCACCTTAATCAGAAGAAACTCCAGTGGATGACTTCCCTCTTTGAAGAATAGTAAGGGCTTGCACTGCGATATTGTGAGATTTGCGTTCTCTCTCAGATTCTGTAACGTTAAAAGTATAGCAATATACATTAAGGATATTTAATTTAATCCTTCGTTAAAATTATTTTAATAACTCAATTTAAAGAAAAGGTGGTGTTACCTCTGCTCGACCTGGCATATCGAGAAAATAGCCTACTTCAACTTCAGCAATCTGATCATTCTGTCCCATTCCCCTCGTAGCTGTATAAACTCTAATTCGTTTTGCAACTACAATTTTGTTGTCTATTTCATACTTCACCCAACAAAAACTTGTCAGGTATATGACACAGTGGTCTGCCTTCAACTCGTACTTTGCATCTGGCAACTCTTCCCAAAAAGGTTTCTGGTCTGTAAAGGTAATACGATACAATAGTGACAGTCTTTGAATGGCATACTACTGGATAACTGTTCAATATTATATTGATATAGTAACTTTCTAAAAAGTAAAAATCTGATTGACTGGGGTTCTAAAGGAAAACTACGCCAAAGACAATGATAACATTTCAATGATATACAGATATTTACCATTCCTTTCCATTTTGCATAATGCATTTGGTCGATCATAAATAAGTACGGATACTGAGTTATTCCATATTAAGCAACTACAATCAAATCTGCAGTAATACTAACCCTTTTCGTGGTGACTGAGATAGACCTTGACTGAATCTTTGCTGCAGCCTTTTTTTAATTTAAGACAATGCGGCAACGAAAGCCGTACAGGAGTACTGAATGTAGTTTTGTTAGGTAAAAGCTCCACTATCATCGATGAATTACTTGAAAAGGTAGAAATAGGCTCATCCAGTGTTCCGAAAGGTATTACACTCATTTCGATGTATCGGTAACCTTTTAAAGCATTAGGTGGAATAGCTAGCTCTATCCCAGTGTCCAAAATACGCATTGTTGTTCCTTTATTTGATACAGTCTCGGATACTTTAAGAATCGCAGTTGAAATATGTTCTAGATGTGACAGAAAATGAAACGATTATTGCTATCTTAACAACGGAACGTCCTCGATTACGCAAAACTACACATTATAGGTCGAAGCAGTTATAGCTCATTGTTCCAGAAAGATAACTCTACTTATATATCAGTATGCATGACCTTGTGTTAATGAGCAGTGAAACAATATCACTATTGTTGTGGGGAAGAACTCAAAATGGAAAAAAGTTAGTGGCCGGGTAAGTCCCCTCCCCACCCCCTCCCCGATATATCTTACCACACATTACCACCATTCTTTAATCAGAACTATTATATCCTTTAAATGTAACGTGTAGAACTCACAAGTGTAAGTAATCACCGGGTAAATTAACGAAACTCAGAGAATGGAGCATTTAGAATTTTCACGTTATACTGTTATTAATCCAATACACTCAGTTAATGTAATCACACCGGTTAAAAATATCCAACTTGTAAGAAGCGTCCTGTTGCGAATTTGCTTTCTCATGTGCAATGTTCATATTTTAACATATTATCTAATATACGAAGACTTAACATTTTCAATAAGAAGTCAACATAGTAACTCAATTCGATGCATTTTTAAGTAATTAAGTTTCCATGACAAATATAAGGGTGTTTTTCGGATGAGATGAGTCAGGCAGAACGCTTACAATTACCATTCGTGATATTCGTTGGGCGGACGGTGACCTGATGTATTACTACTAGTGTCTTAGCAAACGAATAATGTTTCACTTCTGATCAGTGTTACTGCACATCTAGCACGTATTATATAATTACACTCATTATCCCTTCCTTAAAAATGATAGAGAACGAAACCAGCAGAACTGTTCTTTTTCGCAATTGCGTTTGGAATGAAATAATAACATAGAAGTTTTACAAGGGATTGGAACATTCCGAAGGTCTGGCGAACTTTTTCGACGTTACTGGAAAAGTCAGTACGGCTGACCATTTCTGAATCAGTCTATTAATTCTCAACGTGACGGACCTGGAATTGCTCCAACCTAGTGCATCAATATCATAGTTAGAAGATAACGTCTTCTGTGTAGTCATAACTGTATATGCAATGTTGCATATACTGATTTGCAGAAAAAAGAAAGGTAACGCAATTACAACCAAACGTAGACTTTCCGCTACGAATTGTAGACAATTAATATGGGAAGATGTGAAAAGATGGCTGAATCCAAAATAATTTTGAAAATAGATGTTACAAAACTCGAAGTTTAACTGACTGAAATTTCTGTCATCATTTGTCAAACGTTTTTGATTTTGCAGATAATAAAAAGAGTTTGGACAGATATCGAACATGCTTACATATTAGTGAGTTCACGAATTAGAAAACAGTGAAATGTTTTTCGCACATTTTAAAATGATTATTCCCTATGTTTATTTTATGTTATTTTGTATGGGACTTGTTAAGACGAGTCCATGATCTGGGTTTTGTGCGTGAAAGGAAATCATCGTTTAGACATTTAAACCAGAATGAAGCAATATCAATTATAATATAACAAATGAAATAAAACTTACGATTCCCTTCGAAGTGGGATGCATCACTCAAATGTAATGGTTTTGGTCTGTCCAATGGCACTGCAAATTGAGTACACAAAATGTAAGTCTTTACATTAGTATAATCTAAACTAAAACGTTATATTAGTAGTACCCGTTAAGAGTAGTATGTCAAAACGTAAAAATGCACTAGCAATTTTTGTAGGCATTACATAATAAACGTGTTATTACTGTTATTTATGTCGCTATTTTGAGCAGACCAGTCATGTAAAAAACTCAGCACGTTTGTATACGATTTTGAATATTTTGATGAAGTGTCTAGATCCCCAACATACGAGTTAAATAAATCATACAAAATTGTTCAGGGATAACAGGATCTTGACCATAGACCAAGCTGGTGCTGCTATATTACTTTCGTCCCGACTTCAGATTGTTAATATAATTGTCAATGTTATTTTCGGGCATGGCCGATGGTATATATATCAATAAAATAGTTTCAATTCTTGCTACTCCTTGTCACTTTCGGTGATCATGCACTGAAGAATAGCTAGTTTTGCTCGAAAGCTCTGCAAAAACCAAACATTGGCTGTTTTACTTCCAATCACTTACCTAATTTAATTATTGTATCTCACTCGAGATCCAGCCTTTCTCTAAATGCAGCATAGTTGTTTAACAGCTTTCCCGTTATTCCTATATATATATATA
>JAIPMN010184457.1:0-12262 GCA_020650975.1 Apostichopus californicus
GACTGGAGCACGTTTTAAACCATGAGAGGTGAAAGTGCACGATACATTTTATTACTTTCCACAGCCAGTTTCTGTATATAATATATATTGGTAATATATGCACATCGAAAGCCTGAGTTTCTCTTGACATCACTCCCCTAACACTTTCTGGGTTGTATCATATGAAAGTGTGATGTGATCCTGGTTTCATGGTATCCCCCAATGTACTGTGGCCTCTGACTGGTACCTCAGTAAGGATGTCCTTCACACATAGATTCACACCAACCTTGGGTTGGATATATCGCTCAATGGGGAGAGTCCAGGACTGATGTTGCAAGGTTCATATCTTGTTCCTGCCAATATTTTGATTTAAACTTTCCTGTTTTTTTTATTTGTTTATGTTATATAGATTAGATATAAAAACTAGTGATAGCTGTTGTAATTTATCATTTCAAAGTTGTGCCTGGCTAAATGCTAAATTAAATGCTACTTAAAGTCCACACAGATGCTATTATTTACATTTTGATTACTTGAAGGTTTTCTGACTGCCATGAGACAAGAGGTCACTAGAGCTCATAAAGGATGGGCGCTAGATTCAGTGACTCTCCATAATGATGTCACTAAAGCATTTAAAGAAGAAATAACTTCACAGCCTCAGGTAATGATATCATTCGCGTTTAGGTTTGATTGATTGAACCTTAGAGAATACTTGTGTTTTAATTTTGAATAGGCATTTGTCATATTTATGAAGATATTTTAAGGAATGCTAACTTACATTTCTGTGTATAATCACTGTGATACTTGTCACATTTGTATGTTTTTTTTGTTGTTGCAAAGCACTTTCCTATGGGGGAGCTGATCAATAATTTACTGCATCATCCATTGATGTAGATCAGTGCGCAGCCAATCCTCACGTGACAGTATTTCTCAAGAGAACCGTTTTGTACACAGTTTAATATGTCGAGCAATGTCATCATGCATGATACAGCCCAATGAATGACGTATCTTGTGAACTGGGAAAACCCTTTGGTTAGGGTTAACCCATTAGGGTGAACCCTAACCCGAGAAATACTGCATCACATGTAGTATCATACAATACCGTACTTCTAGAGGCAATGCAACTTGCACCATTATAACTTGTCTTGAGAGATAGAAAACTTGAGGTCTTGGTGCAGCCAGCGTGACTACTGTTATGAATATTCATGTCATTCTTGGAACTAGGCTGCATTGCTATTGGCTGTCCTTTCCTTTTACAGGAAGGTGTCTATGTCCATGGATTATACCTGGATGGAGCTGGTTGGGATAAGAGGGGATGCAAGTTAACTGAATCTACAGCCAAGGTACTGTTCACTGCATTACCAGTGATACACATGTATGCTATTAACTCAACGGCACCAAAAGATCCAAGACTCTACCAATGTCCAGTCTACAAGAAACCCCAACGCACTGATTTGACCTACATCACTCCAGTATGGCTAAAGACAGTGCAAGGGCCTGAACACTGGATCTTGAGAGGTGTTGCATTACTCTGTGACATCAAGTAGTTGCTTCGGTAATCTTTTGAAATACTTTCATTTTAATGGAATGATTGTTATTGAAAAGGCTAGTTATTGTAATTGAAATTGAATATTTTGGAAGTGATAATTTGTTTCATTGTTATATTTTATGGAGATTCTAGCATTTTCGATGCACTTGGAAATGATTATTTGAACCTGCACTACATATTTAATTTTTAGTTGTGGCAGCTTATTAATAGTTTGAAATAGATGTACATAGTGAATAGCTGAGTTGGGAATATAATTGTAATTATATAGGGAAACAACTAATAATATCCTATATAGTAATCAATATTGCTACATATGTATTCGTACATATATTCAGTGAATTGATGCTAATTTTATTATATAAAGAGAACCAATGTAAATAAACTGTTATGAGCTTCTATCCAATCTTATCAAAGCTCACATTTCGCTTAGAGAATTTTATCTGTGGTTTTTATCACAATGCATTTACCAATACTTGCTGACCCTCTGTTGAGTTTTTGTATTTACATGTCAGATTTAAGTGAATACCTTTATAATTGTATTAAACACAATAAAGGAATGTAAGGAATTAAGTTCACCATCTGCTTTCAATCTACAGAAGTAGACATCAATCCATTCCTTCATGTACAGTGTTAATGATTTTGGTTATAGTTTAAAGAAGTTAGAAATGTGCTATATATTTCTAAAATATTCAGAAAGTTTGAAAATATTTGTTATCAAAAAATATGTTCGTTGGCTGTTGCATCTTGCAGGGTTTCATTTATTCAGAAGTTGGATACATTTCATTTGAAAGTTTCTGTGAAATAAAGTTGAATTATCGCAGAATCTGTTTTTTCTTCTTTTGTGTGCTTAAGATTCTTATTAAAAGCTTGTCCTGATGCTCACCTCCACTTAGTTTGAATTTTTTTGTATTAAGTATGTGTAAAATCTGAATTATGTATTTATTTTCAGGTATATTGCTATGGATCCCCCCCCCCAAATATTTTGCTGGTCACACATTTAGGCCCCCTTTCAGTTCTATTATATCGAAATCAATATGAAAGATGAAATGAAAAAGAGTAATAATTTTACTGAAGTAGAATTTATTTGGGCTCAGACTATAACTGAACTTCTTGATTATGGTTCTATATTAACTAAACGTATTTACAGCACTCACTCTTAATAAGAAATGATAAGTGACTTCAGCATAACAGAAAGAGAGGGAAAAAATAAAAGAGTCAATGAGAAGTATTTACAAAGTGAAGTAACGGTTTCATATGCAGAAAAATAACTCATTAATTGAGGGGTAGTTCTTATGCTGTTTGACAGCAAACTAACAGGGCATTGTGCTTTAGTAACATCCAATGTTATCATACAAGACTAAGGATAGTTAGGCTTTACTGAAGGTTAGCTTGAGGAAAGTGATAACATGTTACTGAGTAAAACAATGTGATACTGTGACTGATGCCTAACTAGCCTCGACTTGGCTTATGACGAGTAAAGATATGCTTAAATCATTTGTTGATCATGATAATAATAATTGTTTCAAAACTGATGCTGAACATACCTTGAATGATTCATGGTGATTGAACTAGTCTAGTGCCTACATGCTTTAATGTTACCTTGCCTTGAAAGAACTGACAAAATTAAATGTTAAAAATCTCCATCACTGCTCTGGAACCATTCAAGTAAATTCCTAACTAGATAGCTTTCCATCCTGAGTGACCATCTCAAAAAAAAAATTTCTGCTTTAAAGATGCCAAAGTGTAATGTCTTTGACTGTCATAATAACTTCCCAAACTGACATTTGAAGAAGACAATATTTCAGCAAGATATACCAGTATCATCAGCATGCATTAAGTGGTTTCTGACATCACATAAGCCTAGGATCACCAATGACATAACATCAAATGCAGGACACATCCAGAGCCAGATCCGCCACAGGGACACTTATATCACTGGCCCCCTTTTGGTACTTTTTGTTTTTTCCTTAAGTAATACACATCTCTTTATCCCATATTTCCCTCTTTGTCAGGCCTGGACACAACCATCATAACTATCAGATGGCATGATGAAATGGGCTTCTAGATATGATTCATGTACAGTAGAATCCTGTGAATGTTGAACATTGATTCATTAGGTTTTGAAATCTCGGATATACATGTAACCAGCCAAAGGTCATGCCGGATGAAGGACAGTGAACTGGATTACCAAACTTTGTGTCCTAATACCATATGTCTGGCTACCCTATAGGGTATATGCCATTGCTCTGCTTCCACACTAGTTGTTTCCTATCTAGCTGCATGTGTCCTCTCATACCATGATAGTTAGCATATAAACAGAATTCATTGTCCAGGTTTTCTTGCTTCTTTGATCTTGTCTGGATGCAACAAATAAATTTGACTTTTCAGTCTAGTTGTTTCAGGCGTTGACTTTCTCTTTTTAATGTACCTGGTTACATGAAAGAGAATATACCTCAATTAGTCATGAGAAATGTGTCCCACACGGTAAGTTATTTTCTGAATTCATTAAGATTTTAATAACACATGACAATGAGCCAAACTATTGTCCATATCATTACTGTGATTATTAATATCTGATGATAGGAACTTGTAAAGTTCATATGAGGCAGCCATCACTGTAGAACACCTATGTCTAAGTATCAATCACTCAAGTGTATATAACAGTGGCGTAGGAAGGTGCTTTTGAGTGGGGGGGCTGAAGACTGATGGCCGGCCTGGGGAGGGGTTTAAGGGGAGGGGGTGTCCCCCTGCCCTTTGGATTTTTTTTGCATTTCCAGGTGGCCTCAGATGCAATTTGGTGCAATATAGCACACTTCAAACACCCATTCCATTTTGTAAATAATTTTGCATTTTCACCTGGCCTTAGATGCAATTTGGTGCTCCAAATGAGATTTTTTTCTCCTTTGGAAATGAAAAAGGGGTTTTCTGACTTGCGGAGCGGGGGGGCGGAATGATACTTCCGCCCCCCCATATTTTTCACTGGGGGCTGGCACCCCCCAGCCCCCGGTTTCTACGCCCTTGGTATAACCTTACCAGTCTTGCAGTGACCACATTATGTAGATGCTGACCTACTCCACTGAGAGAAGCTATCAAACGAGATGCTAGTGAAAGAGTTTAACAAAGGATGCTTATCACATCAAGAAGCCTCAGCTACCTAGGTCAGCACTGACCAAGGGGTTATTGACCGTAACTTGACTGAACAATTATTCAACACTCTGTGCTCCTGTGACAGTGTTACCTCTAACTTGCAAGTGATTTGCAGATTTCATACAGGTATCAGCCAAATTAAATATCTTCTGCGTTCAGTTTTTCTGGAGCCTGCCAAAATATTTACGACATCTAAAGAAGTTGGATGCATGGTCCTAAATGAATATTTAGTTTTCAGAGGTGTCTTACCATTCCCCCCTTAAGTGTAAAGAGAGTCCAGATTAGAAGGCCGGTCGACCGCTGCTTTGATGATGCCTTGGAAATTATTCGTCTTCTACAAAGAAAATTTGTATAATGTTCAGTTTCATACATGGATACAACAGTTGCACTGTGTTTATATATTTATCTAAATCAATTAATACAATCTTAATTGTGACATATGGCATAAGCTGGGACAAGTAACATTGTCTGGATGATGTCTGGGGGGAGGGGAGTGGGGTAAGATCCCCCTCAGAGACATACCCCCTGTTTATTCCCCTCCCCCCAAAAAATGAGATTGGGGAAGACTATGAAACATAGTCTTATTCGCCAATAAATTGACTTAAATCTTAAAAAAAAACTTGTGAGTAGTGTGATATGGTTTATACACAGGTTTAGCAATAAAACCCAATCAGACGCTTTCAATAAAAACACAAACCATTAGGCAACATTTGAATCCAACATCCCACAGGCACAAAAATTCCACCAACAGGTCTGGTTTATGTTAAAAAAAAAATGTTAAACACAATAGCACACTTAGGAGAAACATACTGAGACAAAAGGGAAGTCATAAATCATCAAATTATTTTACAATAACTTATATGATAGCATAATTTAGCTTACCTTTGCTATTTTCCTGAAGGGTTGTAGTTTTAAGAGTGGATTGAAGGCTGTAATAGCACCAGAGTCCATGAAGATTGACTCAGTGTAAATGACATACATAACAGCCGGGATGCCATGGATCTGACAATAGCTCAGTACTGTTTAGAAGATCAAATAAAAGGAGAGATCGGGACAGTTTAATTATATTCAAAAATTATGTAACAATGGAACCGAATGAAAAGTTGAATTTTTCTGTTATCATTTCCTCCAGTGTGTACAATGCTGTGGTATACAACAAGTTAGAACGTTAAGTTCAGTGGTTGAAACATCCTAGGTTTTATCTCTTGTTTCGTATGTTCAGCTTTGCCATTGGAGCAATCATAAATTTCTGTTCCTGTTTGGTATGCTTGTCAGCTCTATATTAATGCCTGGTAACAATGCAAGGCAATGGTAAGTCTGTTATGGTTATGCTGGATACGAACTGACAGGTAATATCTGATATTCAAAGAATATCAACCCACAGACAAGGAAATTAGCTACCTTATGCCTGTGAAAAAGAATGTTAAATTTAGTTAAATACAAAAGTCTGTTATACAGACTCCACATGAGGTGAGGTTACCTCACATGTAATCAACAATGTTACATTACATAATTCAATGCCAGCTGCCCTGTGGATATTACTCACCAGATGAAGCTAGACCTGATATTGTGTTAGGCGGTTCCAGATGAGGGGCGGCTACCTCTCCAGTAAATGATGACGTCTTTAAACACCTCAAAATGGGAAAAGAGACGTCCTGCCGATGTGTTCTATAGTCACTTCCAGAACACGACGAGAGAATGGTTACCGATTTGTTTGAATTACCAAGGAATGAAAATAGCTGTAGAATATGTGGAAATAAGGATAAGAATTACCAGCTGTCAGTGAAATTTGTACCCCCTTAATAGTGGGGAAAAACAAAATGTTCCTCCCCTTTGTGACAAGTTTAAGTTGATTAATTCTTTGGAGGATAAAACTAGCGAGAACATAATGTTTCAGCCATTCTTGAGTTCTACAAGATGGTTGTCAGATTTATATTAATTACTGTAGTAATTTACATAACTTTACAATTATATACTGTAATATTTCTCTCTAGTACTTTATTTATAGGGAGTAGCGCACTTCGTCAAGCCCGCAAGGTTTATTCCTTCACATCACGTCTCCTCTATCACTGTCACATTGGGTTTTTTAGGCAAATCTTATTCTCCACTGTACTTTCAACATATGGAGTTGTTTGCTTCCATTTAAAACATTAGGTACAATTTTAATCTATTAATAAAGTGCAAAGAATTAAGCACTATGTCAAACTGGAAAACTAAATATAAAAACCTATCTGAGGAAATGTTACTTTTCTTATAGTTTATTTTTAACCAACCTGCTCAACAAATGAAAACTGCAGATGCTGTTCTATGTCTTTAACACATTTGCAAAGTAGCACATCTGTATGTTTCCTCAGCCTTGAAAGTATAGCTCCCTCTATTGGTTGACCATCTCTGTCAAGTCTTTTATTCATTGTTCCAACAATCTCCTTCTCTTGGTGAAGAATGTAGCAATCTCCAAAGACTAGACAAAAACATGAAACCTATATTATATGGATTATATGATATTATATAAGCTATATAAAAAGGCAAATATTATATTATAGGTCATATTCAATTTCAAGCAAAACTATCATATCCAAATATAATAGTGGGGAAAGGGGGAGGGGGGTTAGGGTGGAGGAGTTTGATATCTTGCAATACCACATGCATGCTTGCCCCCCTTTTTATGGGTTTAAAAGGAAATTAGAAGATTTCACCCTTTACTTGGAACCAACAATCTAAATTGGTTCTGTTTTTATACACTATCACTATTACTATTACTGCATTAATTAGATATTTGTGTCTACAGATTTGGGTTAACCTGTATTTTTTTGTTGGAAATCTAGAGACACGTTTTCGATGTTGACCCGTCAAGCTGACATCAGGGGTTAGTATCTACACCGTACATGTAAAGGTATGGTGGGAAATTTGAGGCATTTCAGTGTTTAGTGATCAATCAAGTAACTTTTTGAAAGAAGGTTGTTTTTATAATGCATCCTCCACAAAAACAAGCATATTTTGTAGAAATTTAAATTTCTTCAGGGCCATTTGACAATTTCAGAAATAGTCCCTGGGATAATTCTAATGTTCTGTTCACAGGACAGGACATCCCATAAGGATGCCGAAAAGGTCCATCGAACTACTGTATGGGACTGTTACTAAAATCACACACATTTGGTGACCTTATTGCTTGTTTCATAGGATTGAAGCAACACTTATGTGACCTTACCATTGGCAGCTGGTCCTAGTGTCACCACCAGCTGATCTGTCGCTTTGCCAACATCATTTGTTGGTTTTGAAAATGCGGGAGAGAGGTCCAAGGTAATAACTCTGTGAATTGAAATGAAAGGGGTCGTACTAATTAGCGTCAACAGGCCCATTTCACGACAACTCAAGACAACAAGTTTAAAATACCATCAAATACAATGGTTGTAATCAGAGTGTATGGGGAAACACGTTTAAAACTGACTGGAACCATCGTGAATACATATTTTTCACGGGAAAAAATGTTTTTGTCGTAAAAATCGTCAACTTTCTCCGTCCGTAGAATTGGACGACATGATGCTATTGCGCTTGCGCAATGAGATTGGACCGCACCAGTACACTATAGGTAAGGGCAATTTTTAAGTTGAGAATGGTGCCCACACACTCGTGTCAATGTAAGAAACTCTCCATATTATAGTTTTATTTACATGTATTTCTTTCTTTCTTTTGTTCTTTAACTCTTTCTTCTGTCTCAATTTCCTTTTTGTCCTTCTTTCTTTCTTTACTTCTTTCTTTCTTTCTTTCTTAATTTCTGTCTCTATTTCTTTCTTTATTTATTTGTTTATTTGTTTATTCCTATATTTTTTTTTTCATTATTGCTTTATTACTTTATTTCCCTGTTACTTTTTCCTATTATTGTTTGATATTGATTGCTTGGTTTTTGTAATATTTTTTTTTTTTATAGCTGGTCTGTGTATTTTGTTAATCATATAATAATGACTTTCCAAAAAAGGATTGCTGATTTAATCTTTTTTTTATTCATTTATTTTCAACATAATTACATAATTAATTTTTTAAGTATATATAGTATGTGATTATAGTTGATAAGACTCAGAAAAATCTTCCTAGTTTGTTGTTATAGCTAGGCCTATTTACTAGTGAATCAGTCTGCATGATGCACACAGCCTCTAACAGTGTTACAGTAGGTCTATAATGACATTGAGCGCAATTTTTTTCAACGATTAAAACAATAACATGTACAGCCTACAGTTTTTAGTTGCAATGACATGTGACTCTCCTTCGACTGTTCTTCAGCGGTCCTTCTAAAACCCCCTTCCAGTATTCTAATGTATCTTCTTGTATTTTCTTGTAGGAAGTGACAGCCTTCCCCACCCCCCCCCCCTCCCCCAACATAACTTTGGATCACTGTGGCTTGCAGAGTAACAGAGGGCGCTGTCTAGAGGCAATGCACTTCATTAATATAATTATTAAAGCATTGCTTCTGTGCTAGAAGAGTAAGCGCCCGAATTGTTCTTAATTTTTATTGCCACAGGTAGGTTGAAACTTCCAAATTTGGTTCTTGTTATAACATATATATATAGTATTGATCTCACATGTTTTATTGTTGAGACTGGAATAAGATTAAGGAGGATGATGGGAGATTTAAAGTTCACTTTTTTCCTTGTATTTAATTTGCTATTCTGTGAGTACACAAGGCATTACATTATACACAAGCCTCAAAACGGAGGTAGATTGTCAGATTTTGATGACAAAGTTTTAGAAGAAAACATGATCAGTGGTGAGCACATTCTTACCTAGAATACTGATTGTGATGTGCAGGGTTGGAAGAGAGTTCTGTACATCTACTCTGGTTGAAATTGGCCCTTGTTTACAAAAACGATTTTTGAGAATGTTCTTCAATAAATAAGTGACTGTTGGTTTATTAAGTTGTGGAGATCCATTCATTCAATTCAGAACTACTGTAAGTATAAATTCTAAATGATTAGAATTTCCAAATATTAGGACCCATACTGGTTTAAAAAGAGAAACTAGAGGAACATATAAAAAACTGATATTTCATTCAGTCAATGTCAAGGATATCATAAGTAGTGACAACTGTGAAATTTGGCAAGAGCAGTTTAGGCCACAACATTTAAAAGGTTACTTTCTCTTGCACATAAACATGGTTACATGATTACACAATTTTGCCCCCCATTACAAAACGACAGTTTTAGCTAAGATTTAGGTTAGAGTTCCAGTTTAACTTACAAGTTGTTGTTGTGAAGTTTACTTGATGCACTTTACAATTATTAAAGTATTGTTTCTGAAGAAGATTAAGCACCTGAATTGTTCTAAATTTTCATTGCCACCGTGTGACTCTGATATACAAATTAAACTCAGTGATTGAATGTCAGTGTTTTTGCTTTTCGAATACATTTCCATTGGCCTTGCTTTTTTGCCATAAGTGGTGTCCTTGGAATTTTGAGTTCACCGTCTGATGACTTAACAAATAATGACCTGTCTTTTTTCCAAGATAAGAATTTGTTTAACAGATTCTTCTTATCAATGTTTGACTTGGTTGCCCAGACCTGTGGATGAATTTTAAATCTGGAAGGAACCCATGGTGCAATCTCGTAGTTGCCTTGACCAATCATTGCTCGTTCCATGTCTAAATACTGCAGTTTTACTACGTCGTGCAAATTGTTTATTAAATCAGGCAGTTTTGACTTTTGAGGGCTTCCAGTTACTTGATAATTTCATGATATGATTCATTCATTCGCAACAGTTATTCTTCCAATTTAGTGGTATACACTTATTCCTCATGCGGGGACCAATGACATAGTTTCTCAATGAAGGTACCAACTTATTCTTAAAATAGTTGCAAACCAGGTAACTTTTGTTCATATAACTGAACTACCTCACACTCAAAATCAACAATATTATCTGCACTGATGGGACCATCTTTACCAAATATTTCATTTATCACTTCACCCTTGACTTTATCTGTCGTCCCAACCTTTTGAATTAAAAATCTGCCCACATTTTCTTCTAAATGCCTGGTACACAAGACAAATTATGTTGCACCAGTAAAACACTGTTCGGCAGCCTTTACCAAAGCCTTTTCCTCATCAGAACCAATTATATAAGGTTACTAAACCCAAGATGAGTTTCACTAACTCGTAAATTCAGCATACCCTGTACATGTGAAAAAAACCTTTGGTAGGTGTTGTACGTTCCGTCCCAATGCAAATAAACAGGTCCTAACATAATAGGGGAGGTTTGGGAGGTTTTCCGGACGAAATAACGGTGTTGGTGCACAAATGAGGTAACATAACAAGAACCTAAATTAAATGTGCAGTCAATTCCCAGTATACTTCTTGAAGAATTATATGAACAGATGTTTAGAATTTCTTTAAGTTGCTCTTCAGTATACAAAATGATTGAAGGTGGTTTGGATTTGCTTTGAATGATTTCTTGAATGAAAGGATTATCATGTATCATGTTGTTTACACTTTGCACATCATCGGCCGTGTTTCTCCTATGTTCACCGTGGCCTATCTGAGCAATTTACACGGTACTTCATATTTTAAACCTGTTTTACATCCCTGGGTGCAATATTTGTTGCACCAACGGAATCCACTACCATGTGTGTGTAAACTTTTCTGGGTTGATTTTCCTTTACTGTATTTCGTAACTCATCTCTACACGTTTTAGTTGATCGTACGTATTCAGAGTCTCCCTTTTTCCTGTTTCCATGAGCACTCCTTTTCTTTGGAAATTTACAGAGATACTCGACAACTGCAATGTTCAATTTTGCACAGTCTTTGTGGTCAAACCATAATATACACTTCTTGAATGAATGATCTCGTTTCAGGGTAGAATAATACCATTTCATGATTATTACATTGTTGTCCAATGGCTGAGGGGATACTTCAATATTCCCAAACCCTAACACAAACCCATTTTTAAAACAAAAACATTTTTTCCTGTAAAAAATATGTATGCACGATGGTTTCAGTCAGTTTTAAACGTGTTTCCAGATACACTCTGATTACAACCATTGTATTTGATGGTATTTTAAACTTGTTGTCTTGAGTTGTCGTGAAATGGGCCTGTTGACGCTAATTAGTATGACCGAATAAAAGGAGAGAATTAATAATTCTCATGCTGTAACTTTAATGCTGTGAGTGACTGTATCTAAATGGCTCACAAACAAAATGCAATTCTTCTCATTTCTCAACGAGATATAAGTTAATCTTACCAAATGGTGTTTTTAAATAATTTATTGTGTTATGTTAACTTGATACAGCAATTAATTTTGTTAGTTTACATTTATGTTGAATAGTTCTAGATGAGATTTATTGAGCATTGACACTTTAACCAATGTAGAATTCCATTTTACAAATGGTTCCAGTGTCGCGGCATAAGCCATACACTGAAATAGTAATTAACAGTGCTAAGTGCCCAACGTCAGTAGTACTTCTTGTATTATAGGCATAGGCCTACATTATTGTATGATGGTGGGGCCTATTGACCCGGCCGCCGGGTGAATAGCGAGCGGAGCTTATCGGCCCGGCCGCCGGGTGAATAGCGAACAGTGTGGCTTATCGACCCGGCTGCCGAAAT
>JAIPMN010184833.1:0-13027 GCA_020650975.1 Apostichopus californicus
TTATCAATTTTAGGGGTGTTGCTTACTGCCATAAGGCACGGGAAGTGCCGTTTCCTGCAATCTGAGGGGTCTGCCAGACGAAAAATTTTCTTTTACGCTGCGCGCCAACCCGTGGTGGCGCTCCGCTGAGATAGTCATCACCTGCTCACGGGCCCCCCCCCAAATATATTTTCGCACGACGCCCCTGGTTGTAGTCACGTTTGAAATAAAACCAATAGCTATTAGCGGTTTATTAAATTAACTAAATATTGACTATAGGTCGATACAGCGAAGAGGATTGGTACGATAAAATAATATAGGTCCATTTTGCCTTCATCAGCATCTGTATATATTAAATATGTAAAGAAAATGTTTATTTTTGGACGTATCATTGGCTTGTGTTAAGTGCACTTCATTAATTAAACAGTTCCTTTAAATAATGGACGACCAGCTCACAATTGTGATTTAGTACTCTATTCGTGATCAAATTACCATTGATTTGAAGAACGAACAAACAAATAGAGCATTACTTGTCTGAAACAGTAAAGAAAACTGTTCCGAACTCCAATAACGTTTCACTTAGGTATCTTGTTGCGAGTCTAAACTATAATTAAATGGAAGTCACAAATGAACGAAATTGTTACCTGATGTGTCGTCCGGTGTAATTGACTTAAGATTTTGGATGTGAATTAATATTTCACTCTTTTGGTTAACTACATATCTGCCATTAACTTTACATGTTAAATTTTTAATATTGACTCTCATTTCGAACTTTAAATTTGATGTCAAATTTTTCATCTCTAGTTTCGTGACGTCAGTAAAAGTTCTGTTATAAATTCCGTTCTGTAACCACGTCACGTTTAACGGTAGGATTGTGTTGAAAATAGCACATTGTATTAACATAAACCCACAACAGCATAACGTTTCCTGCTAGTATCCGTATTCACAACCACGTTTTCCCCAATAATTTCAATAATTGGATTGCTATAGTTGATAACAAGTCTGATGGAATAGGAATCAAATTCTTAAAAGTATGTAAGGACTTAGCACTAACCAGTGCTGTCGCAGGGTGGATAAAGGCGGTGGCATTTGAAACAATGCGGCTTAGCAATTGGGAGGTTCCGGGTTTATAGTAAGGTGGGTTTGTCATCCAAGAGCAATCTACGGTTTTCCCATCTGAAATGACTTTCTAAAATTGAAAAGATTCCAAATTTGAGTTAAAATGTTGAATTGTAAGCCACCCGACGTGTAAGTTGTAACCCATAAGCCCTTGCGGGTTTCTCCCACATTTGCGGTCGCTTAAGCGTCGTAAAAATAAATGCTGATGAATAGGATAACTAATTAGCTAGAATGTATTCATTTCTTAACACATAGCTCAATTGTTGCCTCATTTTATACATTTGAAATTTAAGTTCTACCACGCAAGGAAATAATCATCATCATGATTAAAATAACACGTCGTTCATGTATTACGATGTCGTAGCCGCACGGTAGACCGTTGATTAAACGCACGGTAGACCGTTGAATAAACCCTTATTTAATCATATAAAGAACAGTGCATTTCAAAAAGCTCCGCTATATTTGTTTTGATATGCACAACGAACATTCATACATTAAAGAAACAAAACTTTAATCGACCACATTTTTATGATAGAAGATTTAGGTAAGAGTAAATAGATCGTAACTGCAGATCCATACATGGTAAGAGGCACATTATATCTTTATTACTTCATAGTCTTGTCCACAGTTAGATCCTGTTTATCCATTTATTTGAATAATTTCAATATCTGTTCTTATATCAGGAAATGCAGACGACAAATACGGAGCCAAAACCGAGCGGAAGTAAACATTCCTTGAAGGTAGCATATCATTTTTGATCTTCAACATTATTATTCGATAGCAAGAAGACTTCACGCAACAGCTACACAAAATAAAGGTTACAATCAAAGACAAGTCTCCACAATGGGGTAAATCTCGGTTTAATATACTTACTGTGGTCTTTGGCGCAATTTAGATAAACTTTATAAAAGTGTACACATTCAGTAACATGTACGAATGAGCTAAAAGAAACACATCCTAAGTAATGTTTGAAAATGTAAAACTCAGAAAAAAAGTTTGCTTCAATCTGTATTATTACAACAAGGGGATTTCGTAGCTGTACGAAAATGATGAATAAAAGAGGACTTTTTTTTTAAGAAATGAATGGCCTTCATTTAACGAAAGATAGCGTATAATGAATACGTTTATAACACATTTATCATACTGAAAGCGTTCATGACAGTACAGTTTTATGTCTAGGACTGATAAAATCTCCACCTGGCCTCTTCATATGTAAATGGAAAATTTAAAGTTCATACTCATCGATAACCATTCCTTTGAATACACCATAAGGTGTAAAAACCAGAGAGTAACTAACACATCACACTTTACACTTTTCTTGAGAAAGAAACAATATTCTTGTGGATGGTCTAGTGAAGGCTGATCAATGAGTGACTATCCTTTATCTTTATGTACAATTATCTCGAAAATATCTACTCCGTAAAAAGTAGCGGTAGTATTTGTATGTATTGTGCGAAATGGTGTTTAAATATAGAGATAACAATAGGTTTCCATTTAAAGATGTATTTATTAAAATTCATAAAAAATATTTTTATTAACATAGGATGGCACATTTTTAATTTATAAAGTGGGACATGGGGAGCGACCACAAACCTCAGGCTCTACAGTCACTGATTACGTATTATATTCACACAATTTGTTTCAATACAACTTTACTGCATTTTTTCCCAAACTTAAACCAAATATTGATTGTTATTGATGAAGGTTAAAATAACTTTTTAGATTTCCTTCTCCGGAAACTTAAGGTCACATTTTTTTAACACGAAAGCAAACCTGAATGATTTTAAATGATTAAAATGTGCATTACGTAAAAAACTTACTAAATCATGTTAAAAAACCAGTCTTGCAGTTTTTAATAAACGTACCGCAAGGATATTATGATGATGATGAGATATCATAATATTCATAATTTTTTGAAATCAGTGACAACTAGTCAGCTACTTCCTCTTCTGACAAGATATGTGTTTTACCACGACACGAATTAGACCTACCACATTAATATAGGTTTACATTTCCAAAATTATTACTTCTAAACATGGGATTAATCACCTATTTATATTTACATTAGATACAAAATAAAAATAAAATGTTTCGGCTATACTAGGTGTAATTGTAAATTTTTCTAAAAACGTCTAGAAAGGAAAAGAATAAAGAACCACGTTTTACTTATGCATTGTTGAATTACATATGCTCCTAAAAGACCCCAAACCAAAATATAGACTGCTGCAATGTCTTTAAAGTTAAACAGGCGTATTCCACTATATGAAACGTTTCACTTGCCCGACAGGAGAAGTCATGAACATTTAAATCAAATTTGATCTAACTTCCTCGGGTTTTACCGATAACAGAAGTGCGACCTCAACTGGGATTTCCCTTTTGTGCAATGATGTCACGCGACTAGTAGCTGTGAACAGCTGTCGCCAGTTTGAATAAGCTATAGTGTACACGATGTGCTGAAATGCAAGTGAATTCGCAGTGACCAAGTAAAGTTAAGGTTTAGTTATTTTTGAAAGGATGAAAAAGATGATGGTTCCAATTATTATAAAGTTTGTATGTGCTTTTGCATCATTACTTCTCACGTTCCATTTATCGGGAAGATTTCCTTTCTATATCGCAAAACTACACACGAACTGGGAACGCGAACATAATCATTTCATTATCAAGCGCGATCATATATGCGTATTAACCGTAATGGAATATATACTACTAAAGATGGTCAGACAGGGCTATATCTAGGCCAGTGCCGTTAGACGGGTTGGGTGTCAACAATGAAGAGGGATGGAAAGATAATTTGGACGTATATGACAAGCCGCATGTTCAACATTCTTTTTTTGGTTGATCATCCAGGTCAGTCGCAAATCCAGGTTTAACAGTCGAGAGATATTCGAGAGTTAAAACAGGATGGAACCCGAAAATCCTGGATTGTCGCAAAAACGTTGAAAATAGTGGTTTCATGTTCATATGTATATACAAAAACATAAGTCACGTGTGTAATGGTTGTGGTGTGAGTGCGACGGAAAGCCGGAACATACGAGAAAACAGCTGCGTATGTGTGAGGGGAGAGGGTCATGGCAGATTGGTGCGGATGTCTCCGAAGTGTTTACTACACTTTCCACAAGCCTTTGGAGGTCATGTTCAAACATATTAAATAATTAGACTTATGTAAATGGGCTGTAGAAGTTAACCTACAGTCCATACCTATTCTTTTTTTTTTGCTATTTTCTGGGAAGGTCTGTGGTGGAAAGTGGTGTTTTAGTGTGAAGGTTGAAGGGCGGGCTACTTTACTACCCCTTATAAATATCGGTTTGAAATCATACCCAGATAACATGCCGGTTTCTGTTCTACTGTTTCAATTATTAACTCACATCAGTATTGTAACAAATGCAGGATTCTGCGTCTGGGAGGCAATCTGTTAGCCATGCATGGACGCAAAACCTTAAAGTTGCTCCGTCCTGCGGACGCGACCTTTTTTTTTGGGGGGGGGGGGGAACAAACCCCATGTACACACACTCACAGCTAGGCTTATGAAAAACATACCAAACACTATTTTTGAATGAATATCTTTCTTTAAAAAAAAAAAAAAATAGTTAATGATAGGTTAACACGTGCTGTGATTTGATTGGCTGATATATCCTTTCCATTGTGTCCGCAACCATTCTTGCATCTATAGTGCTAAATGAATACAAAGTATGTTGTTTAAATGGAACTACAGGTAACGTTACTGTGCCCTGTGTAGAAATAGCGAGGTGTGTGGTATATGCATCATATGTATACACTCAAATATCATAACACATATTTCGACAGGAAGCGCTCATGGTAGGAAGTTGTAGTTGAATTGTTTCAAAGAATATCAAGTCTAATTGGCACATTGTTTTGGTCACAAATTTGTATGAGTTGAGACAATTTATGAATTGTGTTGGAAACTAACATATTTGATACTGAAAAGGATTTTTCATCTCACGGTATGTTTCTTCTCTCCGTATTGAGTGTTGCTTAAGTAAAATGTGTATTGACACCACAGTAATTTCTTCATCGAAACTTGCATAAATGTTCGCGGTCCTTTTTGGTCACGTTCTTCAGTTAATTTTGTGTGAGTATAAACTATATACTTCATACTTCGTCGAAAGTAGTTATTTGCAATTTAGTTTTTAATCGACATTGCGTAAAAATGTATTCACATACTGAAATAGGAAAGCAGTCGGAACTGGCTTGTGTTGGGCCGACTTGCATATAGTGGTTGGGGAAAAGGGACTAATTGGTTAACTTTTGAATAAAACTTAAGAATAAAATTGCATTGGGTAACTGTTAATGGTAACTTGCGAAAGGGGCTCATAAACGTCGTGATCAATTGTACTAGGCCTATTAGGGGCGTGTTCCTGTGTCGTCGAGATATGTACGTAATATTTTCTGCATCATTTAAGGCCCTCCATTAAATCAGTAAAATGTACGGTATTTTATGTTTGCATTTTCTCTTTAGGCAATCGGTTGACTTTACATTGGTTTCCGACATATACAGCGTGTTCATAGCCCATAACGTTTTAATAGACGCTATGTAAGGGAGTTGTATACACAATTAAAAACACTGTAAACATACAGTACAATTTTCTGTTTTTTTTAGGGGGGGGGTCTGTAAAACTAGCTATACATGAAACGAAAGTGTATATTTCTAAGTTTTAACAGTAAACAATCTGTAAATGTTGATAAAAGTACTTTAACTGTAAATATTTCTTTAATATACAGTACAAAGTCCGTACTTTTTACAGCCTTAAATGTAGAACTGCTTTACAGTACCACGTTATTCTTTACCAAGACGAAATACTGTAAACATCGTTTACCGCCCGCATTTGTATAAACAGAGAAATGCTATCGAAAACTTATTGAATGTTCACTATCGTTAGTGTTTGCACCGGTTACTTGCCGCATCATAAACCCAGTTATGATTTTAAAGGTCTAAACAAATGCAACTGCTGAAATAGTTTGCTTTTTGCACCAAATGTCAGAAAAGAAAATCTAATGTAGAGGAGCATGTTGTTTTTGATTGAGTGTGTGTTCTAGCAACATCCAGTGCAACTTTAAAAGTTATCACATTGGTATGCGTAGGTCATTGTTTTCAGTAAGTTTGGTAATTTGAGAAAATATATAATATAAATATGCAATTATGTATTTGTTTTGATATAGTTTAGCGCAGTTAAGGTTTTTTTGCTGCATAGTGATTGAGTACCACCATAAACATTAGGGGTAAGTGGGAAAGTCATTACAATTGCAATCAGCTTTGCCTAATGGTGGTAGGGGTCAAAGATGAAGAAAAGCTAATACATCAAATTGAAAACCTTTAGAAACAGTGTACAAGCTATACAGTAATTGGAAATTATATCATGATTAGAATCCGGGGTATATCAAACTTTTTTTCTTCAACAGTGTGAATACATATTCTGTCATTGTTCAACATTTATACATGGTTTGCTCTTCTTAATGTTTGTCTGCTACACTATGATTTAATGATTGCAATACAGCAATCTTACAGAAAGGAGCAGGTGAAGTTGTCAAGTTGACATTGAGGTTGAAACTCGACTGGAACGCCCTTTATGGCTGTTATTGGAAAGTGTTGCCATTTGAATTTGATTTCATTGTAGTAGAAAAAATATAATATTCGTCCAAAAAAAATCCATTCTTATTTCCTTTTTGGGTTTAGCCCATGACCAGTTTGGTATGTTGCCACATGTCTCCTGTGTATTTATTTCACTGATCAGTTTATGGAAAATTTGTGTATTTAATTAAAGTGAATTTCTGAGGATAGACAAAAATGCGTGCACAGAGATGGTGTAAAAAACATGAGTTGAGTTCATCAGAAGTTAACCCTTGTATACAAATTAAACAGTGTGCTGTTTAATCGTGATCGAAATAAATGAAGTCAAGTTGGCTCAAAAATGTCAGGGCTCATTTTTAAGAAGATTTTAAGGTTGTGATTTGGACAACCTTGCCTTCATATTTGATTGTCCAATGAAAGCATCAACAATACTACTAGAGTTGCCTGACGTGGTACAGACTTACGAAGATCGAATTTGCGAAAATGTTAAACAAAACTGTAGTGTACAGCATTGTCACGAACGCAAGAATCTGCATCTGGGACGTAATCTTTAAGCCAGGTATGGACGAGAAACTTTAAATTTGCCTCCGCCCAGCAAACATTTTGGGGGAAACAAACCACAAGTACACACACTCATAACTAGGCCTATGTATAACATAACAAGTTTTTAAATGAATATTCTTCTTTCTTATCAACATAAAACAACTTCTCGAAAGAACCAAAAATCCAATCCTTTGTGTAGATGATTGAATCTGTTTAAAACGAATACATCATTACAATCAACCGCAGGTAAAAAGTTAAAAACAGTTCGATTACAGAGATTTCTATGCTAAAATAGTCCCTGTAGTTTCCAAATTTATTGTGTGCGTCCCCTTCATATACATCCCGTTCAATGGAAAACTGCACAGATATAAACTTTGGGGCACTCGTTTGACGTCGTACATGCCTGGTATTATTTGATACATAGATTTTAATGTACACTCCAGTGTACACTACTGATACGAGGGGGAAAAATTAACAATGAACGTAGTTTATAGGAACCTGGATGGATTTCCAGGTCATGTTTTTTTCTACAGTGAACAATATTACATTTCTGACACTCCCACATAGGAGCCTAACCCAATTAAAAACCTTTGCAATAAAACGCCGAAACAAATGACCATTCATAGTCACGCTCGTTTCGCCTTGAATACTCGTGCACAGTGCACTTATATACATGTATAAATACGCAACCGTACATGCCCAGCCCATGCAACCAATTGGGATATAGAATAAGGCAATATATACATTATTCAGTAAGTTAGCTGGACTAATGGCAGCTGTCAAATTGAAAGTGAAGTTGGTAGACATACCGCAGGTAATTCAGATATACAGTATGAACGATTTTTAAAACAAAAATGTTTGCACTTGTTAATAAAGAAGGTTCCGAATACCAACAAGTAAACACATCCTCATAGAAAGACACCAATACTTTTAACAAATCCAGTACGTTTCTCATGCAATGCACTGTAAGTGTAAGTAGTTGCCTGAATTGTGCTGTAACTACTAGTCCGTGTGGTATCTCTAAATTAGGGTGGTCTCTCTGTGTTTCCATGCCATCCCGCTCTTACGAGAAGAGAGATTCACCTGGCTTTCCAAACAAGCGTTTCCGTTCGGTCTGTTATTGTTATATTCGAGTAAGCATCCGCAATAATCTGGCTTCCTATGCATGCTAATGATCTTTACATGGAGTAGCAGGAGAACTAAAATAACAGCCATAAAATGGGGGGGGGGGGGGAATGAGAACAAGTTGACTCGAATCTTGCAACAATGAAAATAACTCAAAGAAGTTTTCGTACCTTTAAAATTTATAATCATAATGTCTTGTTATATGAGTAAATGCCATAGCCTTGAGATGTTTTAAGTTTTAACACAGCACACTGGGTTAGAACATGTATTGTTTTCTTTGTTCGTAGTCTTCAAAGCAATGTAGTAGATTCAACTTTATCCGTGATTCCGTGAACGTTCGTTACTACACTGTAACTATCTTTGATCACCTTATCCGTATATCTTACTGTGTTATGTTTAACAATATGTCACTTTCATTTCATACTTCGTGTGTAATCAAGAGTCTGTAAAACTGAACCAGCAGTATACCTGTTACTGAGATTCGCAAGCCGTAACGTTTTAGCCTATGCTATTGTAACAGAAGAACGTGACTTTGAATTTACTTCAATTTAAGTCGATGCTTTCAAGTTAAATTCATTCAGCCTCCAAAGATCCTGCTAGAATGGAAATGTCGGACCCACTTACTTGTACATATTCTCTCACAAAGGCTCTTTAGTGGATAAGCGGTTTGCTAACAGTTTTTGTTTAATTTTGAAGTTAAATTAATATTATAATGTGATGGTAGTTTAATTTTTGCTAGTCTCCGAACAAAAGGACCGGTGCATTCCAGTAAGTACATTGCGTTGGCTTTACCTATATTCTACCATTAGCTTCTCCAAGATGCATCAATTGCAGTATTGTTCGTGATAGGAATGGAAAATATCGGATGCTGGTCACTCAAAGATTTTAAGTAACACGAAATCCAGAATCTTCGACAGTTTGTCATGCCGCAAACGCAAAGAGTCATCAACATTAAATGGTTTAGATTGTGTTGATAACAATGGTTGTGTATAGCTACTTGTACGTGTGACCGTATATGTTAATCTCGCAAGGAAGGATAAAATTGTTCTTGTCATTAAAATAATGAGTTTATAATAGAAGCAGGCCCTGGGTCTGCTTTAAATTCCATTGCCGAGTATAACAGGCTTATAATATAAAGCAAGGAAACATATTGACGTTATCATCCCAAAAGATCGCAGAGAGTATTTGTGTATACAGTGCTGAACTTTGCTTTTATGTATAAATTGTTCTATCATGTAACAAGGAATCAGGTAGAGGCAAGAGCAAGTTACCTAATAACAAACATACATTATCAAGATCTGTCACACATGTCTTTTTATTTTATTTTGGACGCCTATATCAGAAGGGAGCGGTAATGCGTATATGCTTGGCCAGGGAGCTTGAGGCTCATTGATATGAAAGGCCCTCCTGAAAATACTACATGGACATACATACTTCTCAGCTCGCGGATGTCTCATACTGAGTATGGAACAACATTGTAAAGTACAGGTTGCTAATTTTGTGAAAGACCAAAATACAATACAATAACAAGTCAACTGCAAGGCTCAGTACAAAACAGGGCAAGGATATTCATATTCTACATTTAATTTACGTTCGTTCAGTGCACTTTGGTATCCTGGATTTTACATATCCCAGTTATCAAACGTGTTGTAAGTCATATGAAAGATGAATAAATTGCTCGGTGTGAACAAAACACACATGGTAGAAAACTAAAGCAGAAAAGACGATATAATGTGACTTGTAAGGCAGGAAACGTATGTATGTTGATGAATATCAGTCAAACTTATTATGCCACACAAACCACGCATGGGTATCAAACCGTGGGTACGGGCCATCGAAGTTGGGGGCAGACAAGCATTTACAAATAATAGGCATAATATGAACCCTCCTATTGCCGCAAACAACTGATCACTTGTGAACAAAACAGATGTAAGTGAACGAATTGTTTGACAACGAGCCTTGTGTGAAGCAACATATTAACTGATCTTGGAAGGTGCTAATGGCTTCATAAACAAACCAAATTTGCTTATTATTTAGTAGCTAATATGTTTAAAGTTTTTCTATTCCCTGGTATGCAATAGAATACTTATTAACAAGTTTATAAATGACATGGCAGAGGTTCATAGTTTTGATTAAATGGATATTCCGGTTGTAGACACTCATATGGAAAGGAAAATTATTCTTCTCCGTTAGTCGAAAACCCATCTCAATATCATTTTCCAACTTTAGATATGGTTATGGAACAGGCTTTGGCTAGATAATAACTCTTCTTACCTTCATTTGACCATAGAAGGTGGTCTCTGATGTCCGAACTGCAAACTTTCTCTAATATATTTACTTTCCCATTATAATCTTGTTGTTGATTTATCCTTGAAACCTGATACATTTGACATTCTGGGTTTATGTGTTTTTGCGTTCATGTTCGCTGTATTTCGAAACTCATTAGAAAAGCAACATTTTGGTAGAAATATGATGTTTCTATGTGAATAAGTCAGCTAAATGTTATGAAGAAAACAAAATCAGCTAAATTGCCGTGTAGACATAATTCATTATGTTACTTCCAGATGCAGTCAGAATAAACCAAAAAAATTAAAAAACAAAATCCATCATATCATGGCCATCCAAAATGATATGAGAATGTTGTGATGACCTTATTATTCCACGTGTGTATCAAGCCATAAACTTTAGCAACTATAACTACCCTTGAAAGCTTGAATAAATATTCATATATCCATCTATTTGTATTTAACTAACAGACTCTGGGTTAACAGCTTTTGCTAACATTAAAAAAAAAATCAACATTACCAAAAGCTCACTGTGACTGCTTTTCTGTATCAATACAGTAAACAATTTCACAATGAAAGCATTTCGGGAAAACCTAAGCTGAAGTTTGACGTTCCTCGTTTTTCTTAACCAATCAGATGTGTTTCTTGCAAAATTTTGTTGTTGCCAAAGTAAGTGTAACGCGTGTTGCAATAATCTAGTTCATCTGCGCATGTGTTGTTTTCTGTCTGTAACGTTCCTGTGTAAGTAAATCGACAACCATTCACCACATTGTTATATCAGCGCACAATATCGCAATCATTGTAATGCATCGAATTCTTTAAATTCATTTGTTTCTATTAAAAAAAAAACATATTGTTGCATAATCCTCATGACCGAGGTGACCTGTTGACTAATGGTAACTGCATTTTTAAAGACATTTTTTCTGTAGATTGCGTGTGGTATTTAATACTGTCGTCACGGAAACTTGATGAAGCGTATTATGTCAAAAGGCAGTTACAGTTTGGAACATATTTTCTTAACAAATGGTTATACTAGCAAGTTTTCATAGTTGAACTTCATCACTTGATTGTTCGTCCTTCAATTCTTTCCAATTTTGAGTGATATGGATGAAAGAGTGTGAATTATTGGCTGATATTTACTCTCGATGCATCAGGGCTTGATAAGTTTACAGTCCTCTAACACATTATTGTTCATGCACCAAATACATACGGTAGGTTCACGTACATATCTGTGGTCGACAGTTTCGTTGTGTTCCATTACTACTTCTCTACGATGTTACTACGAACTAGCTTATTGCACTTATAGCACTTTTTGCACTTATTGCACTTATTGTACTTGCTTATTGGAACTAGATTTCAGTTCATATTTTTGAGGGTTTGGTTTACGAAAATACACAGTCTAAGATGTAACAGGACTGTAGTATAATATGATAAAGTATCAATATATTTCAGTACAAGTTTCATTCAGTAATTCATCATTTGCATATTTGTTCTATTTAGTACACAACAGATTTGGTGAAATTATGAAGAGAGTAAATATAGATATTTGTGAATGTAATTAAGAAATGTGTTCTTACTAATTGAATATAGATGACAGCAAAATCTCGGTATCATTTTTCGTTCTATGGCAAGCACTTGTGAACTAAGTATTTTATGTGAGTAAATCTCTTGTAGTTCACTTTCATCCAATTTTAATCAATCCTACCAGCAAATGTGAAACTTCTACCACATGTGATGGCAAATGCATAATCCTGTAGAGCTATACTGCAAGTTGGAAAACCTGTTAAATAATACACGTTTTTTAGCATGTACCAATTTCATTGAAGTCATACCATTAGCAATCACAAATTTCAAATCACAATGGCAACAGCGTACCACGTACCTTACACCTAGATACCATACAGTTTACAGCCATGATAAGGCATAACCAATATACAAATCAAAACAGCTGTTATGTTGGAAGTGTTGACAGTATTATCAAGGTAGATATCTATGTAGTGATTGTTGTACTGAAAGACATGTCAGTGTATGCTATAGATAGTCTAGTGATTTTCCATGTGTATTTCATAGCTATTCTCTGGTCTGTCTGTGAATACAATACATGATATTTCTGTTTTTGCTATGGATACTCCATTGTTTTGTCCATGTCAATAGCATAACATCCATTCGGACCTGTCTGTTAATTCAATACATGATATTTTAGATACTTTACTGCTTAGTAGCATAGTATGTGCTCTGTCCTGTCTGTTCAGACAAGACCTGATATGTCTGTGTACATACTGTTGATACTTCACTGTTCTGTCCATGTCTATAGCATAGTATCTGCGCTGTCCTGATACTTCACTGTTTTGTCCATTGTTATAGTATAGTACCTGCTGTCTTGACTGCT
>JAIPMN010185006.1:0-27193 GCA_020650975.1 Apostichopus californicus
ATGCGGGGTTAAGGGAGGGTGGGAGGGGCTGAGAGGGGGAGAAGAGGTCGAATTGGGAAAAGTTCGCGTGCGACCAGTTCTGTCATATTAGGTACTTTTGCAATATGTCCCATTTCCCAAACAATTTTAACCATGGTAATGGAACTGTGATGAATGTTTCCGAATCCAAATTGAACATTTTATTCCTTAATTCCATCCGCAAAGTTGTTGAAGGGATAGTCAACTTAAAACATGAACTTGATATATTGAAGAGAAAGTTCTGGTGACATGGCATATATGTTAAGTTCTTAGTTCTGATGTCACCCGGTACCAACCCCTACTCCTGAATGTGATTTTTCAAACTAATTTTCTCGTTGCATACAGTGACGTCGACATCCGAAAACGGCTGCAAATTGATCATACAAATGTGACTTGGAGATGCTAAAAGGTCTTATAATTGTACACAATACGAGTAATTGTAAATGTTATCTTGATGAAGGACAATAAATTGCGCACGGGTCTCACTAGATTCGTCTGCTATGATATTCCATCTGTTTAAGCGTATTGCAATAACAGTTTCCAGTCTTCTTTTTATGATAACGGTCAATTATCATTCCAGAGTCCAGTAAGGTATAATCACTGATTGTGAGTAAGTTAATACATAACTCTTCACTACGTACCGTAGCAGCATACTCTTCATCTGTTTTCTCCCTTGTAGTACCAAAGTGCTGTAAATTAGTAACAAGAAAGACGAAATCAGATCAGCATTGAGTTTGCGCGAAATGAAGTGTTTTGGTTCTGATGGCTGTTGTGTGATTTGCTCAGTCTTGTTAATTGCCCCTTTTTTAGTCTTCTTTCTTCACTTATCCATTTAGTTAACATTCATGTAAGATGTAAGACTGGCCATATATTAAATGCCAAGACTCAAAGACCATCACTCAAGAAAAGTGGAACAAATAGTCTTCTAGGTGATTTCCATTCCAAAAAATATACATTGTAGTGAACAGTGAAATAAAATTCTACAATAAACATCCCCAGCCATGATATCTCTGATGTTTTATCTTATTGCTTATTGCGCTCTTATTGCTTTATACGGGCAGACAAGGGACTTATTGCACGACACTGACGAGAGTTAAATGTTCAATTAACTTTAATACTGTATGGATGAGAGAAGAAATAAACCACTTTGAACTCACCTTCCATTGACCAGATTGAAGGTTGAGGTCATACACTTTGGTGGTCCACCATGTGACTGGAATTAAGAGGAACAATGTACAAAATAGTATCGAATAAAAAATAATTCGTTCCTGGTAGATACATTATTGGCCCTAAAGTAAAGGGCAGGGTAAATAGTTTACATGAACTCGGAACTAAGCATATCAAAGTCTTATTTGTTTATGTAAAGAAAAATACATCTTAAAATATCAGTTACTGACGTTTTACTGTAGCGTAAAATCGTGTCGAAGACAACATTGGGGAATTTGTCATTCGGTGTTTCATCACTTAGATATACAGTACTAGTAACAATTATTTTCGTTAAACAATCAACTTTGAAAGATAAGCAGTTCTTTTTATGGAAAAATAAATATTAGTTGACCTTGAATGTTGCTGACAATCTTAGTTGAACAGGAGACGGTGGATTTTGTTAGAATAAAACTCATTAGTAACAGGAAGGATATACAGATTTTACAATGCTATAATACATTGGGTGACAGGAAGTCTTATTAGCAAAAATGTGTACTTTTTGTATGAAATTGAAATTATGAAAATATATTTTTTGAAAGACAAGAAACTCAATTAAGTAAAAAAGAATAATACGTGACACAGGAGGAAAAACTGGCAATGGCGCTGTTAATGCTGTGCTGAGTGGCACAGATACGTCTGAACATTTTGTAGTTTTGTTAAAAACCGCTGGCACTCAAAATACGTTAGTATACAGTGATGACGTCAGGATGCGTGTAGTTGTTAACTTACAGGTAAAACACCTCTCAATGACGTTCTACATGTTCTACAATACATGTTGGCGATATTTTTGTTTTACCTTTTGTAAATATCTAACCCTACTGTTACGATTAACGTCTTTTCCTTTATTAGTTATTGTATATACAAAGAGGATTCGAATTCTTGTACCAAACATACTAAGCAAGACAGCATCATATATATGGCTTGGGAGGAATAGGGTGTGTAGTGACATAAGAAGTAGTAATTCAATAGTCGTCTTCCGGTGAATATGTTCAGGTCTGTCATGTTTGTATTACTGGGGAACCAGATTCATTATATAGCCATCTTGTATTTGGTGATAGTCCCAGTGTGTATTAAACAGCCAAAAGTACAACAGGAACTTGGCGGCATGATTGGCTTCTGACAATTACCATTGATAATATTTGTTAACGACTATGGATCATTCGTGAGCCCTGAAATATCAGCAATTACCATTACCAAAACAGCGTCCAACATATATAAAGTGATTCGCTGACTCCATCGGTGTCTACGTAAGATGTCCTATTGATAAGCTTAATTGTCGTTGTGTTTTGAATATTCAATATATGATTTACATTAATCACTAAAATAGTCTGATTGAGGTGAACTGATCACTCATCCAGGGTTACCAATGAAACACAGTGTTATTTACTTCAATGAATGAATGTATTAACCATGAAGTATCAGATCATGACGTTAATGTATACACATGATAATACTGATCAATCAATATATGTTACCTGAGCTTTTATATATTTTACCTTTCACATTCCTTGACTTTAATATTGACGGAATAGACTTAGCAGGGATAGACTGAGGTAACAGACACCACTTGAACCTACAAAATAAAGAAGAAAACGATCAGGTCAATCATGTGATTATTAAATCAAATGAAATCATTAAAACCCTGTTTTTATCAACTGGCTGCAACAAACTCTCAATTAAAACACAGAAGAAAATACTTTTTTCCTATACTTGCTACATCATTGTTGAACCAAAACTTCGTGGTCATGTGAGCGCTTCACGCTTCACGCGTTATACGTTATTTCATTTTTTTTTATTCTGTTTCAGAAAACCAACAACAATGCTGTCCATTACCTGGACTATTCAAGCGCTATTTCAATGAATTAAATGGTTTCGTTAAGAAATAAGATTGATGGGAAAGTATTTAATATACAAATCCTATTTTTCACTTTGCTAATTTGCTAATTGTTATCCTATGTTTGATCGAAACTCTTTTCCGTTGTATAACATTTCCCAGTCATTTTTCGTTATTCATTGACTGATATAATGGACTGATACCGTGATGTTTTATAGGAAAACGTTTCTTGCAACGAAAATGATTGGTAAATTGCAGGTGCATTAATACTGGGGTTGTTCTCCTCCACCATAAGTGACATTGTGACATAGCGACAGTCACCGGGACAGTTTCCGTCAATCGGAACATGTCTACTTGTTCCGACAGAATAATGTAACGGATAAAATGTGAGAGCAATCAGGGTGTCACCATTCGGGGAGGCAGGTGGGGGGGGGGGGAGGTAAAAATCATTTTTCGTCTCGTCATATCGATTGTTGGGGAAGCAGTTGCGTTTGACATCATTACGTTTATACAAGAAAAAACGGGATTTTCGAAAGTTTGTCATGTCGAGGTTCCATCCAGGCTACCAGGTAGAATGATGGTCGCCCGTTTTGCCGGGATGAAATTGTTACTTTCTGTGTACACGTATATATTGACGTACCGTTACGAGAATAGTTACAAATCGTACCATTTTTGATTGTAAATCTTAGGCACAAACATATCATTTCTGCAATATCAGATCATCACTAGCAGTGCGTGTGCAAGAAACTTGGTATTGACTGACTGCGCGTGTTCTGCTTGCCACTTCTGATGTTGAATCTCACAGTATCCACATTTTGTCTGGAAACTTTGTTGTTTTATCTCGTTATTTGGCATTACATATAAGAAATTATGGACAAAATCAGTTCTTGTTTTAATATTGTTTGAATACTTCGAAATTTTGACTGATTATAAGAGTAAACAATAATGGCTGGAATGTTTATTTCTTCATAGTAAGTGTTAGCATCCATGATACTTGACGTAGGAGAATGGGTTATGTAAGGTTCGAGACCCTGTGTTGGGACAAACAAAGACTTTTGTCGGACAAAAGTGCCTACAGCAGCATACAGTCATGCACCTGGTAATTTGGAAAATTTGTTATAAGAAGAATCAATTTCAACCAGTCGAAATGTAGGTTTCATAATTTTGGAGGATGTACGAAGTTGTGAGAAAAACATTGAAATTTTCTAATATAAGAAGCTAAAACATTCCGAAAAAGTTCTTCAAAGTGAAAATCAGGTACCTGTAATGGAACGTGTAGAACTGCAATGCAATGATTGATAGAAAGAGTTGTTATGCACACGACGAATGTGCGGTTAAATATGCAGCTGAATGTGCGGCTGAATGTGCGGCTGAATGTACGGCAAACAGATTGGTTCACTGATCTCAAATCGCTACAACGTTTTCTCTCTCGCTCCTAATTGACATAAGCGGTCTCTTCTTCGGCTTTATGTTCACAACTCCGCTATCCAGGGAATAGCTAGCAATATTGATCTTCTCGATGACGATTCGGGTGAAAAGATCCAGTTTGAGTTGCCAAACCCGTACTTGTTGTATATTATTAAAACAAGTAAAGTGGCAGAAAACGCAGATTTACGAGAGCGGTTAACGGTGCATGCGTATCTTCAACGAGTAACTGATACTGGAATATTTAACGCATTTTACCTTTACTGTCTTGTAAAAATGAAGGAAACAGACATTCAGCAGGGGGGGGGGGGCTTTTTTTAGCTTCTGGGTGAGTTTGATTTCCAAACAATAGTTACTTAACACTAAGCCTAATAAACGCACCGGTAAGTGTATATGACGCATTGCTCATACTTTATTATTTAATACTCTTCAATGTGGAATCTCGTAGTTTTTCTGTGTCGATTTTCAATTAATGAAAAGCTGACCAAGGTCTTAGAAAATCAGTTTAATTTGAGATGCGGAAATTACCTCGTTTGACATAATGGACTAAACCTTTGTTTAATCCCCTTTTTTCAGAAATCAAAGCAAGCAGTAAAGCTGTTATAAACCCCAACTATAAGAGCCGTGAAAATCGTATCATTTTTTAGTTTTTTGGATGAAAGTTCTAAAACTTAGACATGAACAGTAAGTATAAAAGTTTTAATTACAAGGAAGAAAAGGGATTTTCAGGCTAAAATGTTGAATTTTCGACTCAAAATGTCGAACTTTTCTACATTTATTGTTAAAATTACAACCTTTACCTGGTAACTTATACTAATCTTAAACACATGAAACAAAATGTAACTAAGTCAGCATACTCTAGGTATACATGTGTTTTCTTTTGGAACATTGCTGAATCTTCAAGAAACACGTTGACATTATGGAGTAGAAATTTCAAGGAACAAGAATAAATGTTGGTATGAAATATATTACGAGAATAAATTGGATTTGTGTATCTTAAAATATGAACTTACGGTCAAAAGAAGGGAGTCGCTATTTCCAACGTGGAAAAAACGACACTAAATTGAAATTTAAGTTGGTGCTAATCAAAAGATCGGAAATGTTAAGATAAAGAGTGTAAAGTTGCATTGTAGGCCCTACGAACTCGGCCATTTAAAAGACACAATCAATGTTTGTATGGAACAATACGCCGGTTTTCCGTTCTCTTACGTATAAATACAGCCAATAGCAATATCTCTAATAATACACTCTAAAAACAACCTGGTGAAAATTCCCTGGTTAACAATTTGCTAACATTATCCTGGTTATTGGCTACGTTAGTTAACATCGTCCTGGTTACGCTCCATCCGTCCTGGCGTAAACTTGATCTTAACATAACCCTGGTGAAAATAGATTATTTGCATATTGCAATCCTCGCCTCTGATTGGTTGGTAGTCGCGACTCAAGACGTTCGATCTAGCAGCTTCCTACGACGACAATCGCAAGCTGGAGAAACTTTCAAATACAACGAAGAAATGTGCAAATAACCATCTAATTATTGTAGATAACGAAGTCAAATTCTTGCTAGATCAATGGTGTATGAGTAACCTTAAATCAGTGTTTAAATGTAAAGGTGAAATACCGGGATCATGTCGATTTTGTCATTTCTATGATACAGTCAGTACGCGCGATATTGAAGTATAACCTAACGCTAGCCCTTAGGCTTACGATGTTAGGCTAGGCCAGATTAATTCCCTGATGTAGTAAATACACTGTACTGGCTATGAGATAGTATATGCTTGTATTTGTATAGTAAGTACCTTCACTTCAGGACTAGGCCTAAGTCTAAACCTAATTAAGTATATTCCTACTGTGTGTCATACTCAAGGCAAGACCTTCCCTAATTAATGGCCGCTTCTAGTGACTACTTCCACCAAATTCGAGTAATTGTGGTGTACGGTAGCTTCTGAGGGCACACCTAATCAAAGCCACACATTTATAGTGAAATTATGCATAGACAATTGTGCTCTTGGGTCAGTACACTTTAGTCTTAGACTCTTAGTCTTAGGCTTGCCTTCGCTTTTAAAAGACTAGGCCTAGGCTGTACTACTAGTGGTCTACATGTTCGGGAAATGGCTATTAGTGATTGCCGACAGTGAAAGAAGAGATTGCTTAAAATTGCAAGTGATGCATTTATTGTAGTGGCCTAGATAAACCTCTGAGTGTAAAACTTACCCAGGCTAGGCTATAACCAGTTAAGCTATATTAGTAAATTTAGGTTACATGCATTGATAATGTGAAATTTAATTTAAAAAATGATAATTTTGTACTATTCATCTATAAAAACCAAGAATCTTGTGTATGGTTAATCTCAATATAGACTATACTTCAATGTAAATGGGGGGGGGGGGGACTTGTTTGTCAAACTTAAAACAAATTTTGGCTGAAATTAATTAGGCTAAGCCTACCCATGCAATTATATAGGTATAGCCTAGGCCTAGTCACAAATAAGTTTTATCCACATGAGAAATGTAAAAATGAAACACCACATAACTAGGTCACAGCTTTGCACTCCTAATGTTATAAGCCTCAGACTATAAAACAAATGAGTTTTATTACATCTCATGTTGTTCTTATTCTACAATTATACTCCCCAGAGGTAGGTTTTGAAGCACTGTCAGTGAGGCAGATTATATTTCCATATTATGCACAGCAGATCATGAATTGGTGTAAATCTCAATAAACTGAACTGCCCATAGCAGAGACTCCTTATAGCATTGATTTTCTGAACATTAAAAAAGGGACACATTTACAGTAAGGCATATTATGTTTCCATATATATATCACAGCAGATCATGAAATTGGTGTAAATCTCAATAAACCGAACTGCCCATAACAGTTTTCCTTATGGCATTGATTTTCTGAACATTCAAAGAGGGACACATATACAGTTTTCATGGGAGAGAATTTTGTATAGATACAAACTGATAAGTACTTAAACGTGGTACAAAACTCAAAGACCGTTAATGTAATTGATTTTGTTTTACTTTGAAACTACTTCTAACAAAGGTGACCGGCTTCTGTTAGGTGCAGAAATAAATAACTCTTTCTGCTGTTATGTGTTATTTTGTTTGGCAGAAATGGAAGATTTTTCCAAGAGGAGCTAACAACCATGACAGAGTACAAGAAACACACAACCTTGAGCCTTCCATTACCGTACTTGCAAACTACAAGAAATATCTGTAGGCTGCAGTTTACTTAGCCCTATGATGGTAAGTGTTGTTCAATGTAATTGCAACTGAATACTGTTGAGTATTACTATTAAGTAAAATATCTCTATACACAAATTGAGCAACTACAACTCATACCATCAAGTCAAAAGTCCAACCCAAAAATGAGTTGCAAGGTGATTGATACCATGTATAAGTTATGCATGTAGAGGTCAATTGAGGTCATTACGATCATTGCAATATATCACTATCTCGATCATACTTCCATACACTTCCTCCTATTAAAGTGTTAAAAGATATCGATTTATCTTTGCACAAGATTGATCTCTTACTCTCTGCAAATTGTGGAAGCATAACTTGAAGCCACTGCGAAGTCATCAATTTTATATTAGATGAATTTTCTTGTGATAGTGAAATTCAGTTAAATTATCTTAGTATCTTAGAAATTTCAAAACAGAAAGGCCAAATCAGGACTGTACAACATTTAATTGTACACTATTCTAAGCATATCCTACATTCTGTATTGCAGATGGCAAGTCTCTGACTTGTAGTTTTATTTCTCCATGGTATAAACAAAAAGTGTGACCATGGCCTTCAGTAAGTGTCAGTCCTTTTTAAAAATTGTTGTCATAGAGCAGTGAGATTCCTTGGCTATCTTGGAAGGGAGGGGGGGGGGGGAGGGGAAGGTTGGGAGAAGATGTAAACTCTCAGTGAATGTTATTTTACTGTATCAAATTTAAACAATTTCACAAATCTTTTGTTGCAGATGAACTTGGCATTTTCTCTTGTCACTCTGTTGTTTTGGGGAATTTCAACATCGAAGGGTGCAAGGGTGCATCCTTGCAATCATTCATACATGTAAAACAAGTAAGTTTTATTTTTTGAGATTTATGTTTAATCTACATGGAATTGTGCTAGCTGATAGCCCACTGATTATTGGTAAAGTGGAACCAGTTTAGATCTGTAAGGAAATTAAGGAAATTGAACAATTCATTTACTGAGATGTGAGCCAGAAGCAACAGGACTTTGCAAAGCATGGTAACAAATTTGTCTAAAGCGAAGAGAAAATTGCTTGATAGAGAGCTTTCAGTGCTCCTACCTTCATCTACCATAAAATGGCAACAGAAACAATGTTGAACCAGTATCACACCCTTTGGTTTGACTATAGGCTAAGTGCTGTAAATAACACTATTGACTCATTTTGCTCCAAGCGACTATCGTGTAATGCACATTTACACATTTGACCTTCGCCTATTATGCAATTGGTATGTCAAGTTCACCAACACAGGCTGTGTGTACTTAAATCTCCATTTTCTTGTTTGTCAAAAAAGATCCTAGGAAACGACCGTGAAGAATCTTTAATTGTCTGCCAACACAGTCTGTTACTGCACTTGCTATAAAAGACAGGCTAATGCAATTTATTCCTTTTCTACAACTGAAACTGATTTAAAAATAAGGTTTTCAAAAAGTTTGGCACAAACAAGTAGACTGAAGAAAGCGATTAATCTTCTTTTTCATTCTAGTTCGTTAACACACCATTTAATACTTTAATTGTTTCATTCCTTTCCTAGATTGGTCCAACTGGAAGAGGTGAAAATGAGAAATTGAGAGAGGCTACCAAGTAACACAGCTTTGCAGTAGTAGAAGGATGTCTTTGGCTTGGATGATCAAGAATGTGATTGTAGCTGTTTTTATGAGAAACAATTTGATGTTTTGCATTTCAATTCATCTCTTTGTCCACAATTGATAATACCTGTTGGTACAATTTCAATGAAACTTGCATAGATGGCCTGTGATGAAGAGACATGTGGAAGTGCTCAGGAATTTTATGTCAAAGGTCATTTAGGGGTCGGTTTAGTTAATTGTTTGGAAACGCTTCTTCCTGAGTCCACGGACGGACATGTGGATGTATGCAAAACGAGGTGAAATATTTCATGATATTAACCAGGATAGTATTAGCATCAACCAGGAAATGTTGGTTAATTTGACCGGGAAAAAGGTGGAACATTCTGTGATATTAACCAGGATAGTATTAGCACCAACCAGGAAATGTTGTTTAATTTAAATAGAAAGGGTTGAAACATTCTGTGATATTAACCAGGATAGTATTAGCACCAACCAGGAAAAGTGGTAAATTTGACCAGGAAAGAGGTGGAACATTTTATGATATTAACCAGGATAGTATTAGCACCAACCAGGAAATGTTGGTTAATTTAGGTGAAATATTTCATGATCTTAACCAGGATGTATTAGCATCGACCAGGAAATGTTGGTTAATATCACCAGGAATGAGGATAACTACCCATTGATATTAACCAGGACAGTGTCAAATTTCACCACGAAATTTAACCAGGCTTTCCTGGTTATATCTACCAGGATTTTGTTAAAATCTCATTCACCAGGCCACTTGGTGAAAACAACCAGGATATATGGTAGCATATAAACGCAACTCCTGGTGAAAATTTCACCAGGAACAAATACCTATGCATTATTAACTATGTTCTTGGCTTTCAAATATTTACACCGGAATAATATTGTCTATTCAAAGCACTGTAGCTCAAACACTAGATATACTCGAACCCGGATAGTAACCGGACACAAAGTCTGTATAAAAAGACTGTAATGTGCATAGATACTAAATGTTATCATACCCAATGTATTTGTCCTGAAGTTATCTGTACGATTGTAAGGATACTGTACTATATATGGAAGGATACTAAACTCTCTATAGAGTGATTGTAAGGATACTATACTCTCTATGGATGTGTTGTACAGATACGTGTTGATACCATACTCATTGTCATACTTACAATAGCTCCTCTAACATATGTGACTGTTGTACAAACTTCAATATGTCAACAAACTCTGTCTCTGTCATTTCTCTTCCTTCCTCTGTAGCTATCACTACCATCTTTACCGATACTGGACATGACAGACTCATCCCTGAATGGAGGATGATGCTACCATAACTGAAGGACTCGACCAGATGCAGACAGTGGATGGGAATCTGAAGGAAGGGAAGACAATTCAAGAAATTATTATAGCAATGATTCCAGGATATATCGACTAAGTATTATACACTGATCGATAACACACAGGTCTTAAATTTCTCTCAGTACTGACATATTACAAAATATTATTTTTTAATTGAAATTGTTAGAAACATAATTGTAACTAAAACCAAAATTGTTAAGTATTTTTAATCGTTGGCATACGAGTGACACTCTTTAAGAATTACATATTTAAAGAGTAGTATACGCAGCCGATTCACACAGAGAACACATTCACTACTGTAAATCTTAAACGTTTTGTACCGAAATAAAAACTGGATTGTGCTGACAAATCTGATAAATCGGTAGCATGTGCTATTAGGATTACAGTAAGAACTTAAGATTAGTGTAATCCCATCAAACTGGATTTGTTGGGATTACACATACCCCCAGTTATTACTGTAGTCCTAATAGCACATGCTACCGATTTATAGCACGATCCAGATTTTACTTTGGAACAAAACTTTCAGATCTACAGTATATATAACTGTGTTCTCTATGTGTGTATCGGGTGTTATACGATATATGATTATCCAGGTTTTCGTACACCCAGTAATTTCGTTTTTAACGATATTAATTTACTCATTACATTAGACCATAATTTTGCAAATTCGACTTCAACATATTGGCGATGGTGAAGTCTTTAAAATTATATATCTTCACAGCGACTAGTTGGAATTGTTACGCTTTATTGAAAATAGTTTAATCGACTTAAATATTAGACGTGTATTGGTTGGTGTTCATCATGGAGATGCTAGAACAGTGAGGAAAAAAATGACATAAAGTACAATGGCCTGTCGGGACCTTCATTTTCACTGAAATTCGTTTTCTCAACATTATTTCAGCCTATAGCCGCTGTCTTTCCTTCTTTGACCTTTGGCACCTGAACTTTAATTATGTGACATCATTAATCACACAGACACTACAACACAAACTTATACACATACCCAACAGGTTTGACGTTCCTTAGCAGTACGGTTTAGGAGTTCGCAACGAACATACAAACAAGCAGACACACATTACTTTATGACTCCCGCTTCCTCCCGCAAAAAGATAAGTTCAACCTAATGGTACCCCCCGTCACCCCCCCCCCCTCGTTAAGACAGACCAGTGAAGTGAGTTTCAGTTCAGTATCTAAAGTATAATACTAATGTTACAATAAAATGATCGATAGAGTACAATATCTCATTCCCAGTACACCACATGTAGGGATAAGATAACGACTTACTTAAACGAAGTCTACTTTAAGCTAGAACGTGACACTACGTGCGTCTTCATAAAGGCCCGTAAAATGATGTCCAAATATTTCATAAACTTAAACAAATGGATTCATACAGTAAGTCGAACTTCCATCGCTATTGGTTTTTTTTTCTATATATAACCATGGAGATCCTCTCTTCATACGTATAAAACAAATCATCTAAGTTTAATGACTCATTTCTTTATTCGTGTGATCCAAATTTATGGAATTTACAGAATTTAATGATTGAAGCTCAAGATCTATCAAGAGCAAAACATAATTTAACAATATTTTAACTATTATACTGTCCTCATGACAAAAGTAATGTAAAAAATAAATAAAACATCTAAACGTATTCTTTGACTGTAGATGATCATTCCATTTCAGCCGATTGGTTCATCTTTAGATCCGACTCATGTCTCAATCAGTCATCCTGGCCCCTCCTAATTTGTCGGATTTATCTACTGATTTGTTGTCTTGGAATTGGTGCTGATTGCAGAGACGAAATACCTTAATCTTTTCTTTAATTTGAATGAACGTTCTTCTAGTAGACTTATTAGGTTTCAACCACGTCTATTCTCGTCTCTGTCATACTCAGTCATAGTTATCATATATGCGTCATAACCGGCTTGTTAGTATGTCACTGTTCTGAGTACAATCTTTATCGTATGAATTTCTGTAATTAGTTTCGTAATGTCTTAGTATGTTATGTGTCAATTAGCTTGTTTCACAATTGTACCACACAAATACAAGTGAGGACTCAATTCATAAAGGTTACGCCTATCTTTGTCTCATTAATGGTTAGCTGGTTTTCTAGTGGCGCATTACCGACGCATAGTGAGGGCAGCACAACAACTATATGTTAAATACTTGAAATACTATTTTTACATATAATTATTTACTAATATATTAATATTTTATATACGAGGCCTATTTCGTATCATATGTTCGCACAATTATCCGAAGTTAAGCATCCGTCTTAAAAAAAAACCCAGCTAGTATTTGTAGAGGGGGTTGGAGACTAGTCTAATGTGAGGTAGTGCTCAGCGAACCACTGGCTAGTTATTGGCATGTACTCTTTGGCATACTTTTTGTTCGACTACGCGGCGCCCCTTCTAAGGCGCTTGCTTGATTGTTACGTAGGCCCTATATGTTCTTTCTTTGTTCCATTCATTCAGAAATCACATTGCATTACTTTCGGCAGCAGCCATATTGTTTAGATCACTGTTTGTACTTATTGCTGTAATTTATCGAGAGAAGTAGTTCATCAACCACCATGATAGAGGTTAATACTCTTAATTGTATTTGATATTTTTCTTTGTTACATATTAGCTTTGAAAGCTCCTCATAGACCCCCACTGGTCGGGGCCTCACAAACACTCGCAGTGCACAGCGTGATTGCATCGTGCCACTTGTCTTGTTCACCATATAGCCTCATTGCGTAAGTTACTGCGTAGTTTCGTATAAATGCCTGTGTCATTTTTGTAAGCAGGCCGTTTGAGCATTCTGTGTCGAGTAAATTTAAAAGAAGTAACACAACCAATTCATATTTATTTTCAAACTTAAACTAAATTAACCAAAACTACCTCTCGTGTGTTTAACTCAAAATGACAATCGTTGGCGTCGCAAGCTTACAAATGCTATCATTTATTTTCCTCACTCCACATGTTGTCAGTTACGACTGTACAGTTCAGCCCTATAGCAACTTCGTATCAATTCCTGTATTCAATGACGTAATATAAGCTGACACAACTATACATTACGGTATGTTTTAAAGCCTGTTTGTGAAGTAACGGGCTTTCTGTAAGTTTTATCAGACATATGTCTAATATGAACGATACAAAATAGAAAACAAGTTCTCTCAGCGTGTACTTACTATTTATGGTAACCTACTACAATTAAGAACACCAAATATATTGTCCATTGGTAAAAATATAAAAAGAAGAAACCGGTGAAATTAAAGAATTATTGAGGTGAGGATTAAATGGTCAGAACTTTCCACTACCGTTTTGCATTGCATTTTACTGCAATATTGAAATCATAAAAAGTGACAAGAGAGCTAACTTGTTATTTACAGCTGAGATACCGTCACCTGATGATGCTAATCACAGACTACTCTGCCTCTTTATGAAAATAAAACCTCATTGCATCGTTCTTTTAGTTGGTCTATGCTCTTTATACAGTAACCTGAATACCCTATTATGCACATCATTATTATTACGCTGGTTATTGCTTCCGAAATCAAGTTGTATTTTTGACGCCCATCGGGTTCTTCCCTGTCTCACGTCCTCATTAAAGTATATATGTTATCTCTATATTTAAGTTTCTCTAAGCCGTGGCTTCTATCAAACTGATAAACAAGTCATATCAACTAATGATGATAAGATCCTTTTATCGTTATGTATAAACCCAAGAACTTGGTATATGATTTACCTTACATTATTTCATCTGGTTTGACTGGTAATTTAAAGCAAACATACGATTGGTAAAAAGCTAAATGGAAAACATAAATGCCGTAGTTACATGCCTGGTGTGTTAATATAAAAGTGACTTACATTGTGGCTTGATGCAATTTCTAGGAGTACTTTGGTAGACATCTGGAGTTGTTTACTATCAGTTCTCTGTAGAAACACTTCCTCGGAACACAGCCGTGGTAGACTTGGTTCATTTTCAATCTTTAAATGCAAGTGTAAACATATCTCTTCAATCACAGGATAATTAATATTTGCAGTTATAAAAGTACGATGCTCTTGCTAATGTAGCCTTTATCACGACAAAAGTTTACAATCATCATGACAGTCTAAAGAGAGGTGTCATAGACGGGAACGTAGCTAGATTTTTTGTTTTAGAGGAGTTAAATGCTAGGAAAAGTCGGATGTGTACAAACAGAACCTGTTTTCTAACAAAGACCGATTTTTCTGACAATTTCGTTTTGCATTTGAGGGCATCCCTTACCGCTTTACAACGCCACTGGTCACTGATTACAGAATGAAAATTCCGATGTGAAATTCGTTCAAAACAACTTTAAACAATCATTTCTGGTATCATAAAGAAAATATTTAAATTGAAGTTAATGAGTAGTACTGAGTGTAAACAATTATCTAACGATGTGTAAGTTTTTATCCAAAAGCAAGTTAAATGTAGAAAAACGTGACCTAGGTATAACTGTTTGGCAATTAAATTTCTTTAGCTGTCGTGGTTTTACTTAATTCGGGCAAAACTTTGACCAATGTTGGTTGGAAACATACGAACCAAGGGGCGTACAACCGAATTGAAAAGTGTGAGTGTGAATGTGGGGTGGGGGTCTGGGTTGGGGGTATATGACCGAACATGGATACTACTGAAGGGGTCCGCGAGCCCCTTGGAGCAAAGCCTTTATCGGGTGGGGTCCAGGGTCCTGATGGGGTCCAGCGCCGAAGCCCCGGCGGTTACCCAGGTAGTGGACTCACATCTAGAAATCTTCAACTTTGCTTCTGTTTGATACCTGAATTGATATGTCAGTCATAAATATACTTTAACGAAAGTCACATCTGAAAATTAATTAGACTTACATTAACAAAGACTTTCTAACTTACACCCGGGTGTCACTTAGGACCTTATCATGATTAATAAAATTGAGGCTTAAATCCAGAATGGAAACTTTTCAAACTTTGCACACACGAATAAATCATCTTGTTATACAAATGTCTACAACATGCACACATATGGTATCATAAGTACACTTAAAAAGCATTATTGGGTAAATGGGCACATTCACGTTATCGAAAACTTACAAAACTCTATAAAGTAAAGATACTTCAAGGCCGTAACTTTGGTAGAATCCTAGAATGGCAGTTGAGGAACACCGAGAAACATTATGCATCTTCCAAATGTTGTGTAGCGGTGCTTTGATGTGCGTATATACCAGAGCCTATTTTTAAGAACTTTTTTGTGGGTGGACCGTTTCCTAAAATGGACCATCATGACAATATCTATAAGTGGAGCGCCACCATAGGTAATAGGTTGGTGCGTAGCGCAGAAAAATATTTTTGCCGAAAGCGATTTTCGGAAATGGCATTTTCCAGTTGCACAGTCTCAGGTAACTGATGATATAAAAAGCACACCAGGGCATTTTGATGGTAGACGAAGCCTACATATTCTGAGTGGAAGCCATATCCTTGTGAAATTTAGTAAATTAATCGTTTTGTATCATTTTTGGTTTTACAAGTCAAAAAGGGACCTACTGAAGGTGGGGGTGGGGAGGAGGGCAAATGAGCTGAGTGGGTGGGCCATATAGGAGACTGTGCCTCAATATTCTTAGTTAAAACATTTGGGCATTGATATAGGGCTAACCATGAGACATATAGGCTTATATAAAAAATATAGACGTACTAAATATATTTATGAACCGTAACTTCACATCAGTTCACGCAGCTTAAATCTTAGGAGCTTTCACGCATTTATTGCTATTCTAACAAAACGCGTAAAAACCAAAGCAAAAGCACGCTCGACTTGATAAGTTGCTTCAAAAGATAAAGAATCGTAGAAAGTCATATGCCACAGTCATTGTGTCTACAAAAATATATCACAGTCAAATTAGTCAACCTCATGATATAACATCGATATAAATTAATAGTTAATTCCAAAAGGGATTGATATATTTCAAAAGATGTTATATCGTTTGGAATAGACAACTTTCACCTTACGCTATAGGCCAGGAGAATGATAGAAATGTTGTCTATCCTTTTTGTATGTGTTTGTTTTTAATTATCCTTATTCTTGGTCTGGAAGGGGGAAGGGGGTAAGGCTTATTGGATATCTTTCATCGTATTGTTCATTCTGACTTCGCTATGAAAGTGTAAATCCTTAACTTTAATATGGACAAGTGTATCCTGGTTCCACTTTATATGTATACATATCATGTAGGAGAGAAAAGCTAATATATTTGTGTAAGAACTATATAAGTTAGAATATTGAAATATTTTCTGTCGCAGGGACTTACGGTAAGCAACAAGGAGACTTGAGAGTTGCCGAACTTCCACGTGCCATATGAGATGTCTAAGAGCAATTCATGCTTCGATGGTTTCCACAGGACTGGAAAAGACGTAAACCATATCACGTTAAACTGCATAAAATTTGACCACCACTGTCGTTATTATTATGACATGTTTCGAAGTTTCGAAAAATGCGTAAGATTATATTAGCATATTTGCAAAAGAAAAATAATCTAGTTAATTTGCCTGAAAAGCTAAAAGCTATTTCAAATAATAGATTCAAAGTAAATGTCTGCTTCTGTTCTTAGTTCTTACTTTTGTTAATTTGCCTATTTTGATTAAGAATATAATGAAAACAAATGTTTCTTCATGACCATGTAATATTCAGAAATGGCTTTCTTAATAAACTAAACTTTGGCCAATTATCATGTTATTTTAGTTGTACATAATTAAATTACCGACAATACGGAAACAGCTGCACTTGCTGAATTTTTGTTTTCAGTTTGATTATTCTGCCTTCCTTTATTTTTTTCCAATTACAATACTCTAAACTAACTTTACTGATTTTTTTTTTTACTGAGTACGATCTTACCTTGAGGATGTTTTGATTTCATAAAAAAAGATAAAGACTCGAGAGAAAATGAGAGTGGCAACAGACAGTCAATGAATCTGAGGGCAAAGGAGGAAGTCATTAACATATAACAAGACGACACGAACTAGTGTAAGTTCATTTAACTTGTATTTCGTTTATTGTAAAGTTTATCATAATGTCGAATTAACTTGAAAGTATAATGATTCTGTTGACTTATATATTGACACTTAGGTTGTTTTCAACCAATGTTACTGTACAAGTGTAAGATGAAAAATGAGTTATTATATTTTAAAATTGTTATAACAAATTTATATAACCACTTAACCGAATGATATAAGGTCAGAATGACTAAACATCTAAAATGGGTACTCACGTCAAATTCTTTAGATTATGACATTCTTGTGCATATCTAACTACCCCTCGTGTTTCGTTCTGAGACATCTCTGTTCCCTTTCCTGGTCTGATTTCCAGCTTCTCAATTGTCGACAGAACTGGAATATGTAATCCAGATTCTAGACTAATACCTTCGTCATTGGCTTCAGCTAAGCCTTTATCTAGTACTAAACAGGAGATTGGAACCTAAAAGACAAATGATGACGTAATGACAGTGTTTTAAACAGTTGTTTAGTAAAAACATAGTATTATTTCAATATATTATTCCGTCAATTAATTTTCTAATGAAGTAATTAATTGATCTGATCTCAAATAACTGCATTGGATTATAACTTTAGTTTACATGCTCAAAGTGCATGTTTTGTAAGATAATTGTACTTAAACATGTAAGAATTCAACACTGAGTAGATATTTTGATCAGTGCTTTTACATGGAATACAATAGTTTTACAACCACTCTGAGTATGGTGATGTTCCTCTTGGCAAGGTAAACAAATTGGTATGCATGATTTCTAAAGGTAGGGTACATATCATGATACATGACATGCTGTGTATACAACAATAAAATCGTAGCATAATTACCTGATTTTTGGATGCAAACTCGAGTATTTGAATTGTCGATCTCTGCAGTAATTTGCTCTCGTACTTATTAATGGTAATAGCGCTAGACGAGACTAGATCAGACACTGTTTTTATAAATTTATCAGTCTTATCTTCCTGTTCTAGCGTGCACAAAATTGCAAATTTTTTCCCCTCAATCTCATTCTGCAAGTATTGGATAATTTTCTCCGCTGCAATTTTGTTAAGTCCGCATGCAAATCTGTAGACATATTGTAAGTCAAAAGGATCTAAATTCTGCAGAAATTTGTGAATAGAATGAATTTGTCCACCTGCTAATTGTTCAGCAACGTAATGGGCAGCGTACCACTCACAAAACAGTTTGTGATAAAAGCGAACTTTTGTTTTGTACTGAATATAGCTTTTCGTGTACCATGTATCTGCAAAACTAAGAATTTCTTCTTCCACTAATATTCCAATACGAATATATTGATCGTAAAATTCATGTCCTAGCTGATTGCGAAGCTGCTCATGATCCCAAACAATTTTCTGGTACTTTCCACTCAAAGCTTCAAAGGCGATTTTATCAAGATCTTTGTGTTCATTTTCCATTAGCTCAAACTTCTCGACGTTGTCGTCTTTCATTTTATTTCTCATGTGACTGTGAAAGGAAGCTATCATGAAACGAAAAAAACTAGTTACGGAATTGAATGTCACAAAATCTTCCTTTTCGTACGTCATGTGCGCAAACGTGACGAAGAACAATGGGACTTGACAGAGGTCATCAAGAACAGGATTTTTCTGCAATTTTCTCATAATTTTATCAACGGCCTCTCCACCATTTCCAATAACTGCCTTTTCAACGTACCTCTTACGTGCCTCTTCACCGAACCCTGTAAGCCGAACACGATCGGAGTGAGGTGCAATTGCTTCTGGCACACAAGAGGGTCTTGTCGTTAGAATGACGTTAAATTCCTGAAACATATTTTTCTTCATGATGTGATAAAAGTCTGTTTTTCTGCTTTCTCGATCGGGATACTCATCGAAGCCGTCTAGTAAAACCAACACGGAGTTCATTTGGTTCAATATTTCCTGTATTTCTTTCTCACTTATATCTGAATCCATTGGTAGAATGAATCGTCTAATCGCACTACGAATTGATTTAACTCCACCAAGTTGCCGTAGACGTAAATATATAACGACGTCTACTCCACGTAATGGGGACTTAGGGAGAGATTTGCACCAGTCATAAAGTAATTGTAAAGTCAAAGTTGACTTGCCGTAGCCAGGTTCTCCTTCTAAAATCTTCAGTTTTGTTTTTAAACAGTTTTCTTTGACTAATTCTTCATAGGATGATAATGTATCCCAATGAGCCTCTCCTTTCGATATGCCTGTCATGATGTCAATACCGCCCTCAACAAATACCTTGTCCACGCAATACATTCTGTCTTTGATGTAGGGGATTGGTTGAACAGAATCATACAATATTTCATACTTTGCTTTTAACTGCTTGATGAATCGCTCAGCTTTCTCAGAGTGACCTGTAATACAAGTTAATATGGCTTATATATAAGCAAAAACACTTATAATGTTGTAAAACACGTTTCTCGTGTACGTTAATTTGAACTTAAATTCATTCATTTCGTATATATTTCTACAACATCCAGAAATTGATCAATGTTTTATCATAGGTATACATATGTCATAATATTCACAATTCCATACAAGTAATTTGTGGGTACATGGTATGAGAAATAATTGGTATCTATTAGATGAAACATTGGAATATTAAATACATTTTTGTCTAGCCAAGTGTGATCAACAATCGATATGCATTGTAACTAACGTTCTACAAATACCCAAAATCGTTTATACTTCACATTATTTGTATTCATATAGCATTACTTGAGTCAGCGAGAACATATATACAATGCATAATGGCCAATTTAGGACAAGTATCAGTTTGTTAACGTTCCTCATTTCAGGAACACTTACATGTGTCCACTTTCATCATTGGAATTTCCTGTGAAGAAACAAAAATCACGTAGTTATACATGATTAACCAAATAAAAACTTACATTTATTGACCTGCTTCCGAATTGTATTATTATTAGTTTGCAATATATTTCCTATCCCGTATTGTGGCGAAGGCAGGATGTTAAACAGCTAAATTGATCAGTAGATTTAAATATTTGCAAAAATAGTGCTTGTAAGATCCAGCTGGCGTAAGATATGACCCTACGTATGGGAGCGATACCACAATAGCTCGCACACAATGTTATGCTAAATAATTGAAATAAGAGATATATGTTGGATTGTGTCGGTCTTAGACAGAGGACAATCTGTATCCGGCTTTATTTCTTTAAAATATATACTCGCTGGTGTGTTTATACATGGCGACCACCCAGCTAAGGACAGACACAGTTTCACATAATCAGTATCTTCCTAATCCTGGTCCAAGTAATTGAATAAGACAGTAATTTGAAATGAACTGTCTGTCACATTTGAATAAAACAAATACTTTGAGTAAGAAAAGAAGAACTCAGCGTTGTACAAATGAGTGGACAATAAACACAATTGTATGTCTGAGTTGTCTATATTGGTTCAAACTTGTGCGTAAATTCTCAATGAGAATGGACACTCGCGTGGAAGAAAAAAGTTTTTTTTGGTCATACCGAATCGTCGTTAATTTTGTATGAAAACAGTATACACCCATACAGCAAAACCATAACAATACAAAACTCAAATTATGCTTAGAGACATAGTGAGTATTATGACTGATTATTAGTGAAACAGGTAGATATCCTTATGTGAACCAGTTATACATTTCCAATAAGTTTTCATACATTACCTCTTCCATATCATTGATCCCACTTCTTTTTGGTTTCCTTCTCTTTGCTGAAATGAAAACAACATATTAGTTTTCGTCTGCGGTTTATTTTGACTTTAATTTTACACTTTATTTTGTCATAACAGATAATGAAGCCTAAAATGCTCTATTCATTTGCACTCGAGTACGCTACTGATAAAACACTGCGATCATATTTGACTGTATTAAATAGTATTAAATAATGAAACTGAATTATGTGGACTGCTTCGTGCTTATCGCTGACCTCTGACTTGTTTTCATATGTATTACGTGCAACCTATGAAAGGGCAAATTGATATAAACTAGTGATTAAAATTACTGTTTATACGAATATATACATTTGATAAGGGGTCGATCTCCCAGTTTGTTATACGGATTTTGTCTCTACCAAGAGTACTATTATACAAGCAAACGGTGTATATACAAGCATGTAGACATATGTTACCTTTAAAGAATTCCTTACCTCTTCTCTTTCTGCACATGAATACCAACACGACCGATGTGATCATAAAGACAGTTATTAAAGCGCCCACAATAATGGCTATTGTTAAAATGTTTGAGTCCCGTTCTCTAAGAAGCACTGCAGAATATATAAAGTATATACACAAGAAGAAATGATGAAACAGTCTTACAAAATGGATGCACATTTTCGAATAGTTATTCTTATAGCACTGTCAGTATTTTTACTTCAACAAGCCATACTTGCCATTGTTAAAGAGTAGATCCACTTTGGTAGAAAGACTGAAGAGTTCAGAATTTCCTCCTACAGCGTGACACTCTAAAGTAATTTTATCTTCAGCTGTTAGAGTGATGTCATAATTTACTGTGAGAGATACGTCATATCCATCACCCTCCTTTGTCACTTTCAATACATGCTGTGTAAACACAATAGGGGTTTCCTGCCGAAATGCTCTCCACTCAAGTGTCACCTCTGGTCTTATTCCTAGTACAGAACATGTCAAGACGTCTCGAGTTTCCTTTTCCAGCACACAGTACTGTTGGTGATTACAACCGTCTACCATTGGAAAAGCTGGCATTGGATCCACTGAAATGATATACCAACAACACCAAAAATGATCTTAATATTGCACAGTAATAACATAAAGGTAGATGAGTATGTTAAGAGTATACATTTTTAATGAATTATTAATGTTAAAGGTATATATCAAATTGCATTACCAGTAGGTTATGAAGAAGCATCATCCGTAAAGGACTCACGTTTACGTGATCAAAAGCAGTCAAATGAAACGAATACGATGTTAAGCAAAAGTAACATGAGACAAGGACTTGATAATTTAAGGATAAAAGTGTCATGGTAAAAATACAGTGCACATAAGATGATTATGTTATTTTAATAAGCCAGGTTACTTTAAAGGTTCTACACAGATTATTTACGACTACAGTGTGTAATTTTAAAGTGCGCTTAGCTAGCTCTGGGCAACTTCTTACGTTTTAGCAAACTGTTAAAGTAAAAGGGACATATAGAGTCGACTTTCAATAATGTAAAACTGAATAATTCCTATGTTAAGAAAAGACCAACTCCGCGTTCATTAACCGTCTCCAAAGGGGTAGAAATTGGTAAAAAGTACTTCTACGTAATAGTTTTCACGAAGTCAAGGGTGAAGCGCAGAAGAGTACAAACATGTAACCGTTCTACCCAGTGTATTGAGTATGGAAAAATATCAAACTAGCCAAAATAATACCTTTCTCAACAGTCTGTTACAAGAACGTTAAGATTAGGATTTAGGTGGAAAATCACATATTGGTACATAAGACATCAAACAAAACATTGAATGGCTTCTTTTTTCAATTTTGTTTGCATTTTCCTCCTATCAAGAAAGAAAAGCTCCGCAAAACCCCGCAAAATTGCATCGCTTAGGGAAATTAGAAAACAAATGACGTCGTTTGTCTACCAAGTCGAAACTGCATGATATCGTCGCAGGGAACTGCTTACTGTCTTCACATACAGTTGATATACACACACTAATACGCATACACAGCATAGTTAGCTCAAACATATTGCGAAATGGCGGCCGGTGGCATTGACCACAAATTTGATGATCTTAGGATTTCGGATTCAGATAGCTATAGCGAAGAAGGCCGAGAAATGGAGAACATGTTTGACAATCGTGGGGAAGTTTTTCCCTACATGTTCGAAATAGCAAAAAGGAGGCCGGATCGGACAGTGATGTCGAAATTCCTCGTCTTGACGGAACACAATGGTAACGTTAGGCCTAGCGTACTGTATAGGTAGTTGTGCGACTGGTTAGGCCTATATCCGATAAACATTTTCCTAACTTTGCTCATACTCTTAGCTAACCAAACTTATGAAGGGACTTTTATTTGCACGACCAAAGCAAGATTTGTTCTTTTAAAACATAAACTACCGAATACAATCAACACAAAAATACAATTATATACTTATTGCCCATTCTTCTGTCGGCTAGGAAGAGCGGCGATGACAGGAAAAATTCACTGGTAGCAGTTTTCTTGTCGAAAGAAGCAATATGACCAACTAACTTGAAAATTAGTTTTTCGTCCTAAGCTGAGCTATCAGTGTTAGACGAACACGAACCTTGGCAAATCTCTGAACTGTTGTGCAGCCCTTCTCCAATGATATTTTTTACCGTCCGTGACGTATTGTTTACGTCTTGGATCTTGGTAAGCACATTTTGCTTTTGTAGTTTTTGCCACCGTGGTACTTAGTTCCCCATGATGTCTATCATACGGGATAGGCTTGGTAATTAACTTAAATAAAACAGTTACAAACAATCGGGGAACTAAAAATTTGGAGTATAGGGTTTTGATATATAGCTTCTCAATCTTTGCAAGTTTCAAAGGAACCTGCTACGTGTCTCTTGACTTTTAAACATAATATTTGCGGTGTTTTCCCTTAGTGTAGGTCGAATCGAGATTGAAAGTCATTGAATTGAAGAAATCCTACGTATAACTGATAGCAGAACATATGAAGGGTTTTAAATTACACAGAACGCTGCAAAGTAATATTTTCATATACAAAAGAAGGTGTCATGAGCAAGATTACAATGATTTTCAACATTTTTAATGCCATAACATGTTATGGAAAGACTTGAAAATTCCCTGCTAACTCTGTCGTTGTGAAAATTCTTCTTGACAAAAATGATATAACCATGCAGCTTACCAATGACAGATACATTGTGCAACTTGATACCTCCGCTGACACCGTTATCGTGCAGACACGCGTAGAGTCCTTCATGTTCTACCAACGTGTTCTGTAGAGAAATGCTGCCATCAACTTCAAGTTGGTATTCTTTGTAGGTCAATTGTGTGAGATTACTTGGCTGGAATATACTAACAAACATGGTTTCAACGTCCGCTATTCTTCCACGTGATCGCTTCCACATGAGTAAATTTAGAGTACGGTCGTTACATGATAAATACATTCGTGAATTAATTTTTACATAAGTTTTAACAGGAGTGAGCATAGAAGTGTAATCAATTTGACGTTCAATCAGAATGATGTTTTCTTGTTTCATCAAATTTAAAGGAACACTAGAAGCCTGACAGACCAATAGGGCAAGAAAGGTTGAGTCCTCCAAAGATAACGTTGCTGTTGCACGTGACCTATAAGTTACATTTTTATTTGTGAAATTCATGTAATTTGATGGTAAATTGTAATCCCTTCCATGTGTTCTTTTTGCCCAACTCAAGTAGATCGCGGGACGGCTTTCTTTGATGGAGCAAGTTGCTTCAATATGTTTTATAGTCGACTTGACACAGATGTTATCGAATATGTACGAGCACTGGTCAACGGTAGGAATGGTAGTAGCTGGTGTCACTGTAGGCAGAAAAACGAATTTTCGTTGTGATAATTATAACTAGTTGTCATGCCCGTACAAAAATAAGAAAACGTATGCACCTAACCATACTTGTCTGACAACACGCTATGTTCATTCCCCCCTCAAACTTAGTTGAACTACTAGAATGTACTTGAATTCCATAACTCCATAGTAGTTTAGTATGTTATGTGACTGGAATTGCATCTTCTTGTACTATGAAATATCAGTTAAACACATATCAAATATAAACAGAAATTGAACAACAAAATTATTGCAACTGTGTTAGAAACATACAGATATCGTCAACATGGTACGATACATTACGTAACTATGTAAATAACTCTTCGGGATGGAGTATATACTATAGAGTGACCTCTCCGAAGAAGTGAACGAGATGATAACAGCTTAAAAGAAAAAAGCAATTGATATTTCTTTAACGTAACTTTTAGATGAATATTATCACCCTTTTGGATTTTATTAATATCACATTTTAGTTCTCACCAGTTAGTATCGAGTAGCTTCACTTTTATTGAAAATGTGTATCTTAAGAAACACTTTCATATCTTAAATTTGTAAACTTCAAAAGTTTTACTTGCTGCTTGTAGTCACATACTCACATACATGGTTCTATCGTCGAAACTGTATATAGAACCATAATTCCATAGCCTTTATTTCTCTTTACTTTGAAGTTGCTTTATGTTTTTATGTACACATATATTCCTTGACTTGTGTTACAACTTATTGCAAATTGTTAGTTTTTGTGACAGTGCACATTTTTAACAGCTTGCTCTTTCAAACAAAATCCATAGTTTCTGTTCCTTGACACATCCATTAAATAATGTTATGAACATTGACATGTAATCTTAACCAATCAAAACCATCCATTTTAAAAGCAAAGAGCCTTTTTGAACAGTAGTTGTTGTATTATGTTTGATATAAAACAAACCGATGTATGAATTAAACAAAATATAGAGTGCAAAGACAAACATCATAAGTTTCCCACGACTTGGCTTTCTTTCCAAATGAGCGGAATGAGATGGATTTACCTGTAGTTTGTACACTTATAACATAAGACACGGGTAACTCTAAGGTGGAGATGACCTTCGATACGGTGTAAACGGACTCGTATTTCGTTGTAACATTTCTTATCACCAGTGAGCCGTTAGGATAAATATCAAATTCTCCGGAGTCGAAGCCGTCTCCTGTTTTCACTCCGTCTTTGTAAAGCAAGATGGATTTCATTTCGTTCACGTTATACCAAACTACCGCCAAATAGCTCTCGTTAAAAGAACACTGTACGATCCCCATCCTACCAATTTCAAGATATTGCATCGGGGAACATTCTGGGAGTCCAAATGAATTCTCCTTGTGAGGAGTAAATTCTGTAAATTCTGCAGATGTAAAACATGTCGAATTATATTAGTAGTTCTTGTGCAAGTATATACTCTTTTAAGCCTGACCATATTTACTTACAAATAACTTACTTATTCATGATACATAGTGATCGGGACACATGTGATTTTTCGATACATTTGCCGAGTAAAATCATCCCGATGCTGCTTAATGTGGACATATTTAGTTTTTATTAGCGTCGACCCGTCACATTCAGCACTTTTTTAAGAAGAAATACTCACCGCATATGCCCGGCGTCTGAAATATCGCTGCGGCTAATAACGCCAGATAGATGAAAGCCATGACTCTAAAGCGGGAGCAACTTCAACTGTAAATAAATTTCAAATTTTGTAACTTTTTGTGTGCAATTAAAAGAAATCTTACATCATGGTGATTGTAGCATCTAAATACTCAGAACATAGTACAGATCGTTTCATTACCCACTACTAAATATATAGTGCTAAGAATATCATGACCGGATGTTATAAGGTCTTAGATTCCGTGATTATTTGCTGCATGTTTGAAATATAGTCCTTCGTGTCAATAATGAATTGATTCAGTTTATCAGCCGAACTCACTCCAACCCTAAGTTCCTTTATTTGAACTCCGAAAGGCAT
>JAIPMN010185313.1:0-12217 GCA_020650975.1 Apostichopus californicus
TAAGAACGCAAGCTATAAATTATAACCTACCATCTTGGAGTTTTCCTTAATTCTAGTTATATATATATATAGTTATATAAGTGGCAGGGGCATAACTAAGAAGCAGCGAGAATTGATTCACAGTGTTTTACGACATTAATATCTTCAAGCTATCACTTCGCCAGTGCTATAGTCGAGTGGATAAAGTCGATATCATTAGCAGCAACAATACCCATCATCACGAATGGTCGTGACTTCAAGCCCTACATGGTTGGCTAAAGCAAAGTGTATGTACATTAAGAAAGAGAATGCTGGTTGGCTAATATGGTTACACGTGATCTACCCTAGGCTATTTTGATATCGTCTCTATTAACCGGGCTTCCCATTCACTAAAATGCACTATATCTCATGGTCTACCATTAATATTTTTTTTAAAGTAAATGCTGTTCGAATTCTGAAAGTAGATTCGAAAGGAAGTGATCGATGACTCGGAAGTGGGTAAGGTCAGATTTGATAGTATTTAATACAATTATATAGTTGCTATAGACTTGGTATTTGGGGAAGTCCAATGTAGCAGAGGGTATCCAGTTAAGTAAATCGACACTCATAACGAAGTAGTCGATACTTTAGTACATCAGTAAGCTGAAACATTGGTCGTTATTTTTCTTTTCAGCGAATTGTCGTCGGGAGTTGATGGCATTCGTGCAGCTGATCTGGAAGTATTTCGATCTGTTACTGAGATTACGGGATACTTGGTACTGACATTGGACACGCCAAAACATGACTTGATTGATCTGACAATATTTGAAAATTTGGAACAAATAGGCGGGGAAGACACTTTGTAAGTGTACAGTTATTTAAATCAAGTTTTTGTTATTTTGATCAAAATTCGCTGAATTTTAATCGCTCCTCACTCACCTGTCTCCTATGAATACGCACACTGATCTACCCTAGCCTAAGATCTGGTATCATTCTTGCACTGCATCCCCACTAATCCTCCCTTTGGTCACTACCCCCCCCCCCCCCAATAACCTCCTTCCGCGTCTATCCATTCCTCTCAATACAGACTAATGGTACATGTGGACTGGCGAAGGAAGCCTTCAAAAGTCATCTCTATACTAACAACACATGTGTAAGAACAGGGTTGGACAGAGGGCAGCTTTCAGGACAAATTTGGTCAGGAGTAGGGTTGTTTTCTGTTCCCCTCACATCTCCAACAAGGGATGCAATCCACGACAGTGCTAATTCATACAGCTGATCCTGACTATATAGAGTACCAGACGATCACATGACCAAGTTTTCGTTTCATTTACTTCATAATAAGAACTAACTACTTTAACTACTCTGTTGTGATTTAAAAATGCTGCAGATGGTTGCCAAAAGAAATTGAAATAGTAAAAGGCTGTAAAACCAACATGTTGACATTTCAGACGGTCTCAGTCGAGCATCAAGGAAGAATAACATGCTGGGGCGTATTTCTTGGATTGAATTCTAGTCTGCGGATTGGTGCGTATCGACAGTATTGACGGGAGGATTCCTTTGCCAGTACATATAACAGTTCAAAAGTACCCGGATATCCCGTCCTTATCTTCTTAATCAGTATGAATACTTCCCTTCCGTGTTCTAGAGCTGAAACATAAACTATGATCCAACAAAAATAATAGTAATAGTTGGAGAAGATATAATCCTTTTAAACACTTCTCAATATCATCACCATTAATAATAAAAGAACTGTGACAACAGAAAGAGATATATTATATATAATAAATGATTTGATATTAGTTCCAAGTGCGCATGTGCAGTTCACTGTTCCGTTTTTGTAAGAGACAAGAATAGCACGTATCGACGTCTGTATAGAAATTTATCATAAGGGCTCGAAGAATGAATTGATAGGGTATGACGAATTTTAAGGCTAGTCACTAATTGCATTGGATTTCCATTGAAACGGCAAGACACTTTTTCAGCTTTCAAAACGGAAAAATGCATGTTCAGAATTGCAAATGGTGACAAAACAAGTCATTTTTCTTTTAAACTAAAAGAAAAACACATCTACAAAAATGTATCAGTTCTGTCGCTTGTGTCGTCGGTTGAGTTTAGCCATATGTGAGACATTACATGCGGGAAAAAATGAGGAAACTATTATAACGTTAACTGTTAACCTTACATTTAAGCGAATGGGTGTTTTTTTTTTTTGAGTTGCACATTGGGTGGTATAATGACGCAATAAATGAGTTCCCAAACGAACTCATTCTCGGTTTAATCCTAATGAATTTACAATTTGATTTCAGGTTGAGAGTGACTTTCATATTATATAAATATGGGACGCCAACAGGGACATTATTTCAGTCACTAGTCATTTTCTGCATCACATTTATTACACATAATTAAAAATTCGTTTCCATGGCATACTTTGTCACAGATTAAATATCAGTGACGTGTCATTTGATGCTCCAGATGGGGCACGTGAATGAATGGCGAGTTACTGAAATAATCTCACTTTTGGCGTTTCATGTAAGCGAGTTTACGTTGAGTCTATTCAAAAACTTAACTTTGCGCACTCGCATTTATAGAAAGATGAAAAGAATTATTGTGCACGACATACTTTTCTTTTGAAATAAGTACAACCCGTCCTTCTAATTTTCTTACATTATACAAGAAATGATATATCATTGTCATTTATGTCTTCTTTTTCTACTTCTTCCAACAGCTCGCATGGGAAGAAAGTGTACGCGTTTATACTTAACATACCACTTCTTGAGATAGCAGACTTCAGCTCGTTAAAATCTGTTAATGGAGATATATTTTACGTTGATACATGTTATCATACAAGAGAAATGTTCGTGGAACTACAGAGTGACCCTGCAAATCAAGAAGTGGTGGAACGTTCTCCGAAGACCCAGTGTGGTAAGAAACGGACCATATTGTCACCTTATTGTGGTTCCATACTTGTATTGTGATGCCAATGATAGTGATGTGACGTATCGTGGTGCCGATGATACTGATGTGACGTATTGTGATGCCGATGGTAGTGATGTGACGCATTGTGATGCCGATGGTAGTGATGTGGCGCATTGTGATGCCGATGGTAGTGATGTGACGTATTGTGATGCCGATGATAGTGAAATGGCGTATTGTGATGCCGATGATAGTGATGTTACGTATCGTGGTGCCGATGATAGTGATGTGACGTATCGTGATGCCGATGGTAGTGATGTGACGCATTGTGATGCCGATGGTAGTGATGTGACGCATTGTGATGTCGATTGTAGTGATGTGACGCATTGTGATGCCGATGGTAGTGATGTGACGTATTGTGATGCCGATGAGAGTGATGTGACGTATCGTGGTGCCGATGATAGTGATGTGACGTATCGTGATGCCGATGATAGTGAAATGGCGTATTGTGATGCCGATGATAGTGATGTGACGTATCGTGGTGCCGATGATACTGATGTGACGTATTGTGATGCCGATGATAGTGATGTGACGTATCGTGGTGCCGATGATAGTGATGTGACGTATCGTGATGCCGATGATAGTGATGTGACGCATTGTGATGCCGATGATAGTGATGTGACACATTGTGATGTCGATGATAGTGGCGTGATGTATTGTGATGTCTATGATGGTGGTGTGATGTATTGTGATGCCGATGGTGGTGATGTGATACCATGTATGCTTTGTGATTGGATACATTTATGCCGGGTGTGACGCAATGTAAGCCAATTTAAAGTATCTAATTATGTTTGCCATGCAAAGGACTCCCACACAGGGGCGAAATTACATAAACCGCATGAGGGGGTGTGGGGCCTTAGTCATCTCATAATAAAACCAGCCTCCTACACCCAATGGGAGACAGAATATTATAAATTGTACAGTTTATAAATGTTTAACATATGTTCGGTACAACCTAAACAGTCGAACACGCTCCAACGTTCTTTCAAAAGTTTCATAAAGCATAATTTTGCATTTAATCACCCTCCAAGATCTCACGTAAGGAGGAAATATCTCTCCTCCTTCGACCTCTCCCTTGGACAACACAACATCTTATCCGCCCCACCCCGCCCCACCCCACCCCACCCCACCCCACCTCAAGACAAAATGGTAGTTGAGTCCCTGCTTCCAAGTGATGCAATGTGTCATGAAACAATATTTTGATATTTGGCCCTAATATCAGTATCATTTACTAGCAGAATAGGAAGGGGTAAGTTTGGTCACCAACTACCGGCGTCAACCCAACCGAACATACATGGCAGTTTTGACGCGATCATCATATGTTTTCTCATTCTTCCTAACATACAGGAACTTCAGTGTGCGATGAAGAGTGTACAGATATTGGATGTTGGGGTCCATCTGCTGGCCAATGTTTCACCGGTCGAAATTATGTGCTTGAAGATGGAACCTGTGTACCACCATGTGATCCCGAAAAGTACTCTATAATTTTTATATACCGCAGAGTTTTACCCAACACTACATTTTTTTTCTAATCCCGGCGTCAAACTTACATGGTCACTTCGTTATGTCACTTCCGGATAAGAATTTATCGAATCTGGAGGAAATTACAGAATTCACTGGGTGGACATGTGTTTCAATTTAACTCTGAGCTTTGTCTTCAATACTCCTTCTTCTTTTTACACGTTTTGATAGGGTATACATATTATGACTATAGTTTTGCTCTATGTAATGTTGTACCGTGTGTGTGAGCCTTCAGTGTTATGTGCCTAATGCGCCTCTGTATTATTTCAGATCAGTGCAGTAAATATGTATTTAGCTTTGTTTCATCGATGGCGATTTCAAGAATGTCTTTTGTGAGAATCAATTAACGGTTCGAAATTTCTCGGAGAGTAATCTTCCTTGGTCAATTTTCAAATCTGTCAAGCGCTTTACGACACGGCACCTTGGCCAACAGAAACTAAAACATTGGATTTATATCAAATGAACGAATAAACCTTAGCGGGAGAAAAATGGGAATTTCACCAAAGTATTTTAATTTCATCAAAGCATTTGCACCGCTTTCATTTACTTCACCCCTCTCTTACATAACCTTAAATCGTAATCTTTCCCATTTAATTAAGTGTAAAATATTGTAAATTTATGCACTGAGCCCACCTGACCTACTTCCGGTTTACCGGTCACGCCCTTTTCATTCTGAATCTACGAGGCTGAAGTAAAACATTCCTGATGTAAGTTATATAACATATTGAACATTTTTGTGTTTGTTTGCATACCTCAGTCATTTCATAATTCCACCTACCGATGGCGGAGGCGTAGAAACTTGCGGACTATGTGACGAACAATGTACTGGAGGATGTACTGGGCCGGTTAGTCATGTGTTTGTAATGTTGCTTAATGTTTATCAACATATAAGATCTGTTTTAAGAATCCCACTTGAGCTTTCTAAATTCGTGATATTTGACTGTGTCTGCATTCTCTTTAATTCTGATACTTCATCGTATAACACAGATGCATTCTCGCGACGCTCTGAAGGGGGGGGGGGGGATGGGGCTGGTAGGGAATGGGCTTAAGTGGGGAATGTGAGGAAAAGAGGGAGAGAAGAGAGAGGAAGGGGTTGGGAGGTGTATGCGGTCATGTATCTCACCTCATGTCGATCGGAGATTAGTGTAAAATATATATTTTCAATTATATGAGTTCCCCAGTTTAATATCCGTTTAATTCATTATCTTAATTATATATATCTTTTACTGTTTGTGTCTTCTTCTGTTTTCTTTATATCGCAGAGTAACGCAGAGTGTATTAGTTGTCGTAATTTCCAGATTGATACTTACTGTACTAACGAGTGTAATGAGGGACAGTATGCCGTTGGAAAGATATGTGAATTGTGTCCTGACTTTTGTACTCAGGGGTGAGTTCACCTACATCAGTCCCAAATCCAACGTTCTTTCTTTTTGAAAAATATTTTTACCTATTTCAATAAAAACGTCCATGTTAAGTTACGTTACGTTACGTTAAGTTACTATATTAATTTGTTTATTTGTTTTGTCACAAAAGTACAAAGTGGATGGAAGTCTTCCATAAAGCTTAAAAGCTCAACAATGTGGAAGACTCACTGAAGAAAGAAAAGAAAAATATACATATATATGTATAAATACATATACATAAATATAAATACAAATTAAATATTCAATATATATATACGCCAATGTCCCGAAACGGGCAACATACCAAAGAATGAAGATGAGAACAGTATACAATTAACAAAAAACACAATTGCAAAAAAAAATTAGCTTAGGTTTAACTGGTGACGTCTCTGTCTCTTTTTTATGTTTTCCTTTCTCCTACACTGATCCATCTTGACAGCAGTGCCAAAGGTCGTCCGACGCCAGCTTGATCTGTCATTGACCACTTTGCTCCATGTGTCAAGAACATCACCTTTTTTCAATAAAACCTTCAATGTGTCTTTATATCGGAGCAGTGGTCGACCGACCCTACGCTTTCCGACACCAAGTTCTCCATAAAGAAGTTTCTTTGACAGGGCGGTCGTCTGGCTTGCGAGCGACGTGGCCTAACCATCGAAAACGGTTGCGAGTAAGGACAGCTTCGATGTCCTCAGATGTGGCCAGATCCAACACTTCATCATTAGTGACAAAGTCATCCCACTTGATCTTCAAGATAGATCTCAGATGCCGTTGTTGAATTGTTCTCAACTGTCTGATGTTGTGGTGGTACAGAGTCCATGACTAACGGCCATACAGTAATATTGGTATGACACACTGATTGTAGACCATTAGTTTAGTCTCTGTTGTCAGGTCTGTGCAGTTGAAGACTCTGTCACGTAGCCTTCCAACGGCACATGATGCAGCTTGTATCCGTGTGAGAATTTCCTCGTCCAACATGCAGTTACTTGAGACATAACTACCCAGGTACTTGAAGTGATCAACTCTGGTCAGCTTCTGTTCAGAAACGTAGAAGTCAGCTTGTTCGCTAGTGCTCATGGTTTCAGTCTTATTGATGTTTATGCGTAAGCCCATTTTTGAGGAAAGTTTGTTGTGAGCAGACAGCAGGTGCTGAAGACCCGAAGCAGAGCTGCTGAAAATTGCTATGTCATCTGCATATTGTGCCTCTCTGATATAGGCTGTAGTGATTTTTGTGCTGGCTCTCAGATGTCTAAGGTCAAATAAATCTCCATCATACCTGAAGCGAATCTTGATGCCGTAGGATGGGTTGGTGTCACGGAATGCCAGGTATAGCAACACAGCAGCATGTATTCCAAAAAGTGTGGGTGCCAGTTTGCATCCTTGCTTCACTCCGCTGTCATACTTTATAGGTCTTGATAACTCTCCATCAACTATCAGCCTGGCCTTCATGTCCGAATAAAGCTTCTTGATCATCCGAACAAATTTCAAGGGACAACCAAGTTTCTTAAGATTGCAAACATGAGCTCCCAGTTAACACAGTCGAAGGCATTTGTAAAGTCGATGAAGGCTATGTGCAGGTTCTGCTGTTGCTCCCTGCTCTTCTCCATGATTTGTCGAATAGTGAATATACCATCGATGGTACTGCTGGTACTTCTGTACCCTGATTGTGATTCTGGGTAAATCTTGTCCGCCAACTGCTGGAGACGTTGAAGAATAATGTCAGCGAAAACCTTGCCCACCACACTCAGGAGGGATATACCACGGTATTTGCCACATTGACTGCGATCCCCTTTCTTAAAAAGGATACAGATGTTCGCATTTATCACATCTGGTGGAAGTTCTTCAGTGCTCCAAAACCGATTCAACATGGTGAGTAGAACATCCTTCAAGCTGCTGCCACCATGAACAAGAATCTCGGGTATGATGCCATCAGGAACAGGGCTCTTATTGGTACTGGTGTCCTTGAGAGCTTTTTCCAGCTCGTCCATGGTGATCGGATTGTCAAAATGGGGGATAACTGATCGTTGCTCAATCCCATCGAGGATGTCCCAATCAACATTGGAGGGTTGGTTCAAGAGCTCATCGAAGTGTTCAACCCATCTCCCCTTGATCTCTTCTGGTGATGAAAGTAGCTGGCCAGTTTTTGACTTTACTGGGTACATGTTCTTCGATCTGGGACCATACACAGCATTCAAGGTTGCATAGAGGTCCTTATGGTTCTTCTGCTTGGCATAGTTCGCAGCTCCCTATGCCTTAAGTTGAAACCAGTCATTCTTCAGCCTCCGTATCTCCTGTCTGAGAGCGTCTTTATCACCATGTTGCTTCATCTCCTTAAGGAGCCTCTGAATCTCTTCATCCTGATCATCAAACCAGTCTTGACTGCCTTCTGTTCCTTGAGAATACATGTTTGGCGACACTCTGAAGGATATCTTTCAGTTCGTCCCAGGAAATGTCACAGTTTGAGATATTTTCCTCCAAGAAGCTTCCAATTTTTCCTCCCTTACACTTGTCATGGAGGTGTTTGGTCTGCTGGGGGGTTTGGTTCCTTTCTTCACTCTCTTCAGTGTGATACTGCATTTACAGACCAAGAGCTTGTGGTCGGTGAAGCAGTCTGCAGTAGGGTTGACCTTAGTGATATTGATGAAAGGCCTTGCTTCAGCGTTGGCTAGAACGTGATCCAACTGGTGCCAGTGTTTGGAGCGAAGGTGTTGCCAAGTATTCTTCAGCCGATTCTTTAACTTGAACATGTTGCCCATGATCGTGTGTTGAAAGCGGGTACAAAACTCCAATAACATCAGGCCGTTGGAGTTCATGTTGCCAATGACTGATGGCCAGGACTTCCAGTTTTTGCCGACTCTGGCATTGAAATCTCCAAGGATAATGATGGAGTCTCCCTTGGCATGTTCAATACCTTCACTTAGTTTCTCATAGAAAATTTCCTTTTCGGCTGGTGTCCGTTGCATAGTAGGGTCATATACGCTAATGAGGGTTAGGTAGGTACCGTTGTGGAGTTGAATACGAGCTTTCATGATTCTATCAGCAACTGGGGCGGGGTTTATCTGGTACAGCTTGTTGGAGATTGCAAAACCAACCCCTGCAGTTTTATCCTCGCCTCCACTCCAAAATATAGTGTGGCTCCCTTCCCTTAATGTTCCCGGATCCAGGACGACGAACTTCACTCAAGGCACAGATGTCAATGCCTGCTTTTTCGAGTTCTCGGCAGATAATAGCCGTAGCGCGTTCTGGACGGACAGAATGTTCACTATCATTAGTGGTACGTACATTCCAAACTGTCAAATTAAGAAGCTGCCTCTCTCTTCGGGCAACTAAAGAGTTTAACTTTGTCCTTTAAAGTGGTGAACGGATATGGACTTTGCTGATTTCCCACCACCGCCATATGAGGTGGCGCGTCGGATACCTCGTACGCAGTAGTATTGTGCGAAAACTCAATTGTAGAACTCATCTCATAAAAGTTAGGCTGCACTGAAGAATGACGGGGTTGCCCAGCGCACTGCAACCCCCACTTGGCAAGATGCCCAAAACCCCGACGGCACAGCAGAGCTGAGACGGCCGCAGAAACATCTTGTTGCACGCAGTAGCCGTTGACTGGCCTCGTATTGCTGTACAAAACACCAAAAATTTTCCACGCCACCTTAAATATATATATAGTAATTACATACAGGTATACTTTGGTGGTAGTCAGTAACTAGCTATTGTTTCCTTACAAAACCACTTCTTAAAGGATGTGACTGACTTTTTACTCTTTAAATCGTTCGTTAGAAGATTCCATGTTTTTGTTGCACGGTTTTGTAGGCTTAAAGTTCCAATGGTGGTATTGTTGAGATTATAGTGGGCATGATTAGCATGCCTCGTGTTATGATTATGTACATCTCTGTTATAAAGTGAGATTTTCGTTCTCTCTGTCCAAGCCAACGAGACCCAAATTGAGAAACCTTCCTATAGAGTTTTTGAATTCACGAACCAAACTTAAAAACAATCCATCTTCCACGCTACTGAGTTGGACCAATTGCGTTTACTACTGAAAACCCCATGTAAAGTTACTTCAAAGTAGTACAGGACGCTATTTCAACTTGGCTTTATTCTTCGGTGAGGGGAGAGGGTGGAGTGGTTTCCATTTTAATTTTCTGATGCCGCGAAAGTGCTACAGAACAAAACTGGGATCTGAAATGCTTCATATTGTTAAAATTGTAGTTCATATGTAATACCCTGGCATGTCCTGTTCGGCCAGGGTTAATGGGCATAGTTGAGCATAGTTAAATACTGACCAGCCCCCTCCCCGTGTACGCCCAGCCCCCTCCCCGCCAAAGAAACTAGAATAATCAAACGGTTAAACGTGTTTTGTGCCATTTATTCTTTGTTTCACGACAAGACAGTCCAAATAACGATGTAATTTGAATATTTCTTAATATAATATTTCTTAGGTTCCTATTTTTGATACGGTTCATAATCCTCCTCACAGGTGCACGGGTAACGAACATATGATAGGCGACGGGGGATGCAACCAATGTTCTATTGTTTTAATCGACCATGAAGAGAACTTTGTAAGTATTTTGTATGGAACGCCAAAAGTTTTCTAACATTTATGTTCATATTGTAATCAAATCATTTAAAACATGTAGGATATAATGATTTAGCAAAAATGATTAGTAACTTTGACCAACATGTTTCTCATGGCTTGGTTATTCGTAACCACGGTTTTACTTTTCATGCCGTTTGTTGATCCTTATTCCTGGCTGAATTGAGAGGAAGAGGTGCGAGGGGGAGGAGGAGGGTCGGGGAGAGGATGGTTATATTTCTAAGATGAAATTACCTAACTTCACAATCTGATATCTGTCATGAGTTAAATTAAAGCAACTCTCCAAGACTTACATACAACTGGTACATGCCTTCTCCAGGTATTGTTGGTCGATGTTTTAAAAGTTTGTACCAAAAATGGAAACCAGACGCAAGCAAGTGTGATGTCGTAGATGTGTTATGAAAAAAAATGTTTCATTTTTCTTTTATTTGTCACTTTTGTTTTCACGTTGGATTGTGATAGTTGTGATTTCAATTTTTTCACTACAGGATTTGTAAAGCTTTATACAATATAAATATGAACCTCGAGTATATTCATACTGTCATTCATCCAAGTTGAAAGTACAAGAAAGAATTTGAAGTATGTTGGAAAAACACTTTTGTAGTTGTGTTTTCATGACATCACGCTTGTTTGCATCAAGTTCATGTCACGGCACAAATTGTATATATAAGCCTACACTTCCATGGAACATATCGCGACAACGGCATGCAGTCAAGGCAAATGAACATTTCATCAGGATAATTGTATTCAGTGATCTTTTCACAAATCAAACTTATAAATTCACCATCAATGAACTCTACCTTGTTTTTGTGTAATTTATTCATCGATATGAATTTTGTATTCTCTTTAACAGATGAGCTGTTTAGATTCTCTAGATACTTGTGATGTTGATCACTTGCAAGTGAACTCGTCCTTATATCCTGATTCATCGGTGAGTTCAAATTGCATTTCGAATAATCTTGAAAGATGACCTTAGACACAACATTAATTTTGATTTGTTACAGACAAGTCAAGACTGCTATCAATCCAGGTTGCACTTCCATATCACTTACTTTATTTAAACATATACATATGAAGTTCAAGTTAAGTTAAGTGACTGGTCTGCTCGGGTTGCATGTTCTCAACTTGCTTAAGTTGTCTATGGCATGTTTACTTTCCCAGGTGTGTCAGCAGTGTCACCCGGAGTGTCAAGGAGGTTGCTTGCGAGCAGGAGATTCTATCGGATGTAGAGTATGCAAGAGACACAGGCGTGGTTTGAACTGTGTTGAGCAGTGCTCGAGCTCAGAATACCCAGACGCTGATAAGGTACTGATGTATGACGTATATAATCATGAATATGCATAGTTACAAAACATGAACAAGTTATAATGCAATCATATTGGACTACACACGTATTCGAACAAATTCAAATTTGAAAATACAAAACCATTATACAGCGGTCTGCAGCTTCAGTCTGGCCAAGTCCATACTACATAAATATCATGACCAACATATTTTATCCTGATGTGTGAGAGGATTGAAGATACCTTAACTATTCTGCTGAAAGCTGGTTGACGGAAAATGAGGTCAGTTAATCATGGCGCCCTTCTGATCGCTATCAAGGTCATCGGGCTGAAAATGAGGTCCGGGATGAATGATGCCATTGCGGTAATTGTGTAGGAGGATTGCAGAGGGCAACTTAGGTAACACAGACAGGGTGTCTTTAAGCTCTCTTTGATGTTCACGTGTTTTGTAGCAGCTTGTGAACACCGACCACCCCCCCCCC
>JAIPMN010185453.1:0-12630 GCA_020650975.1 Apostichopus californicus
CTAATGTAAAATTCTAGTAACGATCGATAGACCATCCATAGACCATCGGTCTCGCGGACCATCGGCTCGCGGAAATTTGGTCTCGCGGACCTTCGGTCTCGTGGAATTCTCCCGATAGTGTAACCATTTAATGCAATAATATTTTCCTCAAATGCATCAAATTAAAGACACTGCAACCTTCTCATCGTGCTCTACATCCATGGAAATGTGTTTGCAAATTATTGTCGTTGGTTCAATATCCCGGGATTTTACCTTGTGATACTTTCGCGATGATTTCGATATTCCAGATGGATGTAGGCTATATGCTATCATGAATTAAGGATCAATATAGTATCCAGAGACCTACATCTTTTTGTGGGCTGAGAAGATGATTCCTTGTGGAGGATTACATTTGTTGAGAAGATCAGTTTGGTTTTTTTACCGGGATACACTTTAAACTGTATAGTCAGTATTGCGATGGTTATTTTCTAATGGTGAAGGTCGTACGTAATTTTACCTTCCTGACTTCTCGAAACTTCTTGGAGATCAACAGATATTGGATTTCAAAGTATTGTCCCGTTGACCTCTCGTCATCCATGTAAGTACACATTTAAATGAAAATTTGTGTTAATATTAATTAACTGGAATAAACGGTACTAGGTTAAACCAGGGAGTTAACTCCCTGGTTAAACACGAACAACAATTAACTTCTCAAAGACCAGTATATCACAACCTACAATTAATTAACCTGAACTAGCACATGGTTTTCTCCAAGAAATAAGCAACTTATAAATGTCCTTTATTGTAATTAATTTTAAGAAATCAAAACCAGAAAATATACGCATCCCCTGATGTAATTAACAACGTTACCCTCAAATACTGGCTAACTAGGCCTGCAGTAGCTGGTTTAAGTCTTAAAAGGATGGAGGGTAAATTTCAATAGTCTTTCCTGAAATGTCGATCGGAAGGGAAACAAACATAGGCTACCGCTGTTACCCGGTCGAAAAGTAAAATAGCGGCTTACCAACTAGCAGCCTTAATATTTTTATGGTTAAAATATTCTTTTGAAATCCTTCGATGATCAATCACCACCCCAGCCCAAACTGAAAAATTAGAATAAGGTGAATTATGTAAGACAAAAGTCCTTCACTTTCTTCGTAGAGACGAATTATATCACGCAGTCATGTTCCATCAATTGTGCTGCATACACAGACACCAGACAAACAAATTACACGGACACATGTAACTAATTCCTTTTCATAATTAAAGTAAATTAGTCATGATTTCCGGGGTATAAAACTCGTTTGTTGAGATGTAAATTAGAACCAAACCTAATTTGATTTTACAATAGTATTTAAGCTAAGTATCAAGTCGAATTATGTAATGTTAATTCATCAATCTATCTCCAATCATTGTTTTGCATAATTCATCAGTGGTAAAAATGGTTAATACCTACCATCAAAATGTCGGTACAAATAATTCCTTTACTAATGTTAAAACACATTTCCACCGTGAGAATATTATGTCCATGCAGGCAAGAATAAATTTACGTTTTTTTCAGAAAGAGTTCCGATGGTGTGTCTGCATTTGTGGGTGCTTGCGTGTGTGTGTGTGATGTTAATTTTCCATTCACGGAGATGAAAGCACCACTGTAGCCTAACTTAAATATACCTCTACTGCCTTCCCTTCTTTTGTTCTCGAAATGTATTGGAAAATTACATTTAATTATCAGTACTGCATGAATATGCCATTGATTATTATTCTAATAACTACTTTCATCAACTAAAAATAACGCATTCTAACCTTGTTTGGTTTAAATCTTAAGACATGGCTACTATAACAGGTGATTACTGTATGACGGAATTCTCATACATGTATGGATTGTGCATGCATTAATTTATAGTGCATATTTGTCCATTTTTTTAAATTTTAGTGTATTACTTATATGTTGTTTATATTTTAACTCCAATTTACATATTCAAAATGAAAATTTAGTTCCGTGGGGATCCAATTGCTAATATGTATTTGCTTTACTTTGAAATTTGGAGATCATAATTAACTGTATTGTTTAGTCGGGTAAAATAAAAATTACCATACCATTTGATATCCTTTTTTCCAAAATATTATTGTTGCATATGCGAAATGAAATCTCATATTTAAGAATCAATATTCTCTACTGTACATGTAATTACGTGAGATGTTAGTACTTCATCAATGATAAAACAAGCTTGACGTGCACCGCGCGTCCTAACTCGGTTATACTTGTCCAATAACCAAAGAAGTATGGCAGGTTTGTGCGCACCATACATATACACTGTTAGGGTACGTAAGTAACATATAAAGGCGTCAACAAGCTTATACAATACGTTTGTCAACATTGGTTAATTGCATGGAAGTTTCAGTTTATTTCAATGGCTGGAAATGAGATATGTAACTCCGCGGATTGCCCCCTTGTTTATTATTTGTAGTGATTATCATTGTTAAATATTTACCACAAAACGTTATTTGAGAAGTGTGTGTCGCTCAGTACTGACTAGTCTGTAGCTTTAAGGTCATATTGCGACCAAGCCTGTTCAGTAACATGATCTGAAATGTCTCAATCGTAGCTGCGTAATAAAGGAGAGCTCACTTTAATAGAGGGTTTGCGTATTATCCAAATATCATCAGCTAATATAGAGTAATTCAACAATTAAACACTTTGGATAAGTAAAACAGATTTTAAGTGCTATATATATTGATAAATAAAACAGACGAATACTCGCAAACGAAGGTTAATTATACTCAGATTGAAGTATAGAGGTTTCCCCTCATAAAGCTGTTTCATAGACTGACACCAATTATCACAAATTGCCATGCACCAACACACACAAAAGCTAGGAATATTCACTCAAAAAAAACAGAGATAATTTAACGTTTACTATAGGCCAGCTTGAATTTTCTTAAAATGAAAAATTAGAATAAGGTGAATTATGTAAGACAATAGTCCTTCACTTTCTTGTTAAAAGCGGAATTATTTAGTGCAGTCATTGTCTATCAGTTGTGTTGAATACACATAAACCAGAAACTAAATCAGAGCCAAACCTAACTTGATATTACAAACGATATAAGCTAAGTATCAAACGAACTATGTCACGCTAATGCATCAATTAATCGCTGTTCATTGTTTTGCGTAATTCAAAAGCGTTAAGTACCTACCGTCAAAAGCTCGGTCTAAACAATTTCCTTACCATGGTAATAACAAACTTTCACCATGACAATATAATGTCCAGGCAAGGACAATTATTTTTGTGACGTTAAGCTTCATTTGAAATGTTTAAAGCACCACTGTAGTCTATACCTACCTTTACTCTTCGAAACAATTCTTGACCAACCTTTAAAATTTCCTTTAATTATCAGAATTGATTATGCCACCCTTTGAATATAAATTGCGGTCATGGGGAAATTAAAAAGCCCAAGTTTATATCATTTAGTACCATCATAAAATAATGTACGAAATATTAAAATCTCTTTAAACAGCATATATAGCGCATACGCGAATTTCAGGACATTTCCCCTTCTTTACTCATACTGCTTCTTAAAAATGTGACATTCTGGTGTATTATGATCGAACCATTGACTATATGACGTTGTTGAAGTATCAAACTAAGCCGCAAATTAATATCAGAGAGATCCCAATCATCAGTGTTCCATCAGAGTTATCAATAACAGAACATACAGATCTAAGTGTCGCTTAGTTACCGTATTCCAACATAGACATACATAGGTTTTTAACAACGGCACTGAATTAAGTTGACAGTGGTAAAATGTCGAAAGTTATTTCCATTATGATGATAAAATGATTACTTCCTGATACGTTTAATTTAATTTTCCTATTTAATCATAATATTATTATTATTATAAGAAATTAAGCTCATGGTGCATCAAGCAAATGTATGTCGGCCGTATTTTCACAGCGTTGTAAATCTACGAAATGTTTGTTCGAACTCTTCTCGCTGGTAAATTTGGTTCCATTTCTTTTACGTAACTCAATAAAATGACGGCTATTGCGAGCTCATCACCACGACTCAAGGGAGGTGCAGAGCTTTAGGGTTGAGAACGTGACTGCTGGTGGAAGAGGATAGTATAGCTATCAATGGTATCAGTTTGACGTCATATTATCAGCATACTTTATAGTCTTCGCTTCCGAATTCTTATTTCCTGGATGAAGTTTGTACGTGTTTTGTTTATCTTTGGATATTTCTTGATAAATTCGCGACACTTTAGTTGGGTCGTCAAACCACCTTCTCCTTATGTTAGTATACACTCGTTTACTAAATTACTTTAAAAACAGTGTGTCATAAACTACAGACTTCATACTTAAAAGAAATTGTTACTTTTTGAACTGTTCATTCTCCACCCCAAATAGCGTAGTAGTAATTGTGGACTGGTACATGGTTTTGTCCAATAGACCTATGTTAGTTGTAAGGTTTAACGATACATTTATAACTATTATAAAGCTATTTCCTCAGGTGTTTATTACAGCCAACGCCATGTAAAACGAAGTTCCTATATACTAGTCTGTGGATGGAATAGCTAATTCGATGTCCTATTGGTGGTTTCATTGTAAGCACTAACGGTATTACGTATATGCGCATATAACACAAATATTGTCAAAGAAAGGTGATATGATAACATCCGCTGGTGAGTGCCTTGTTTGGAAATGAAGCTGTGTTTTACCTCTTTTTTACAAAGTGAAAGGCTTTTAAATAAATAAAAAATAAGCTTTAATAACAGATTAGTTTCATGAACTAAGGAGGTGGTTGACGCGTTAACGGATATGTGACCATTATTTTATATATAAAAAACTAATGTAACGTTACTGTACAGTAAGACACTTGACTGCGGTATTACAATGGACTTAAATCACTCCTGAAAGGATGAAATTATACAAAAATGGTTAAGAGTTTGCACAATAATGCAGTACTGTTAACTTTGTGGGACACAAATTTATCTGTATTGGACTAAATGCTTCGCTATTTGGGAGCAACCAACTGGTTGTTAGTTGTAACCACTAGTGGGTCTCATAGTGTGTAAGTACGAATGAACGAAACGATAAAACAAACTCAAAATACAGATGGAAACGTTTTCAGGAAGTGAATTCGAATGATTTAATTGCAATAATGAAAAAAAAAAGTCGGCGGTGAGGGGGGCATCGAACACACATTTGTAATTGCTAAAGAATTACTTTCTTGGATATCCGATTACGATATCTTTAATATTTGCAATCATATAGTATAGTAAACCTTTTTTATTATCACTAGCTTATCTAACTAAACACTTATAAGGTAAACTCACATAGGCCCCGTTAAACGTCAAGGGTGGGTGGGCGTCACAGACAGAAGTGCTCCATACCAAAATATAAAATAAAAATATGTAAAAGTTTGTTACCATCTAATCAAAGGCACCCTCCCCCTATCCATAAAGTTCGTGCCACTGTAAGCGTACAAAAAGTCATATTTGTACTTGTTGTTATATAAAACGCAGCAAACACGACAATTAATCCTTTCTGTCGATATGTATCCTTAGAGTCACTCGCCAATTCGAGAGAAAAAAATAGAAATTTGTCGTGCTGTCCCATCAGAACCGCCGTATATTTTTCACCAGTGCTTAAATAATAACTTATGTTAATGTTCTAGAGAGGACAAAGAAGTGGAGTGGATAGAGTTCAACTGCTCTTGTAGTTTCCAATATTGCTGTATAGAAATGATATTAGGTACACGTGGATATTGTATATTGTCATAACATTCCTACACGCACGTTACGATAAACTGATTTGTAATTTTAAAATCAACTTGTCATGGCGATTAATTCCAGTGATCACAATCTGTTTATTGAATTTCGATATAGCTTCTAATAGTCCATTGCAGGGCGATGGAATCGGGCAAGGATCGTTGGCGTTACCCACCCAGTAGTGTATAGAATGACAAATTTAGAAAGTGCCCTTTTGTTGGAAAATATGCGGTAGAGAATTCACGGAGGGTCTGTTTGGTTGGAACGTTTTAAAGTAATTATGTAGCTGCCCCATTGAAAGTCACATGTCCCATAGCTATTAGAAATTTGTGGGTAAACCCCCCCCCCACCCCACCTTCCCCCGCCCCTCCAAAATTAAGCCCTGAACTTTGGATAATGTTTAAATGTTGTACATTTCCTTATTTGACATAGTATGGTCAAGCTAATCTCCGTGTAAGATATTATAATTCATCTAAGAAAATCACAAATCAGCTATGTATAAGATATAATAGACCAGAGGTGTCAGATAGGTCCTGCGTGTATGTGTGCGGGTGGCGATATTTTTTTTCGTAGTACAGCGAGGGGAAAGTCATGAATTATTAATGATCTAACAGAAATTTCCTGTTGAGCAGAAATGAATTTTTCACTTGTAACAGCGAACAGCGCTGTTGTACAACTTTGCGCAAGCTCGTGATCACGTACACTGAATCATTGGCAGAAAGTTTTTTCCATCGTTGTACATGTGATTATGTTGAACGTATTTTTATAGGATAAACATGACCGTAACCTCGTGTTTCTGTTGAAATGAAAATACCTACGAGAATGTCAGTGCCTTGGCTGACTTGGAGGTATAGGCATGAGTGTACTTTTTACTTTCTTACTTTACTAACTATAGTGTGGCTCTTGTTCAGTCTAATTTTTACTCTTTGTCTTTCCATTTCCTAGTCCGATTAGCTACGACCCTACGGTTAGCTACGTCCAATCGTCACAATTACAAGTTAGTGGGCTAATAATGCCTCTTTACACCCCTCCCCTATCAATCACTCACACCAAAACCATTGGGAATTCGCATCATGTCCACTTCGCTTTTCTTTGTGTACTTTCCAGACCCAGGCATTCTTCACTGTGACTGGTCAGGGAATTATGAGCCTCAAAAATCTGCTCGTCGATACTCGCTTCACCATACAACATTTTTACTAATTACACACAGTACTTACCAATCATATCGTCACACCATACAAAATACGAACTTTATTACACATCATGTACAAGTAGTAGCCCATATAACGTTTAGTTGTTCGCTATTGCTTTACGTGGCTGAGAAACAAGTAATCTGAATATTTATTAAAATGTATGAATAATTCATGACTTTCCCTCGCTGTACTACGAAAAAAAATATTGCGTGCGGGTGGGGTGGAGATTGAGTGGGGTAGGTTAATGGAGAAGGTAATGATATACTCATTACATATTACAACATTAGTTACAACCAAAGAAAGACAATCTATTGTTATTGACTTACACATTCACAGCAAATTTCTAACAACTTATTTTACAATGTGGTACTGTCGTTATTTATAAATACAAACACTCCTATTATTGATATGTCTGAATGAACTCAAGTATATTTGGGAATGAGGAGTTGTAGGGGTAGGATTAAATCATTTATAATATTTAAGGCATTAATTAGTTACGACCAAACACAGAATCAAACTATTTCGCTCTAAGTCGATTTCATGTATTTTAATATACTGTTATCGACTAATATACTTTCAAGTTATTTCTAGTAATTATTTGTAGGTTATGCTATTTTCTTGTTAAAAAACAATTTATATCAAGAATTTTTTTTTTAAATGACGACCACCAAACTATAACGACTCTGATATATCGGATGTTTGACTACGGTTCATATTGTTTTGTCTTTAAAATGCAGTTTATTTTACGTTATGCTATTTTAGTTAATTTGAAGAAAGTTAAAATATTTGAATTTTTACAAGGAACCTCATTTTTCTAAAGAACACCGTGTAAGACTCCTGAATAACGCAATATTTACAAAGAAAAAACACACAAGATGTAAGCCAACTAATTAAAAAAAAGTAACTTGTAAAGAGAAAACAATCATTTCAAATTAACCACTAACCACTTCCATTTCCCTCTCCTTCTATAATCAATGAACATGCTTGTTACGTCACTGCTTCACTTTGATTGTATAGTAATAGACTCTGCTTGGGAACACACCCATCCATTCCCTGCTATAGGGGTTCATATAATATATCAGTTATCTCATATTTGATGTTTGAGGTATTTTACAATAAAAAACGAATGAGACTTAGCATGTTCTAATTTAAAGTGGTCTGTTCAGTCCAAGCTGAAGCTGTAATGTCATGAGCACAACACTGGATTGTAAAACAAGTTTCAACTCAAGTCAGCAATGTTCATTTCCAATTATTATAATTATTAGTCTAGCTAATTAAATGTTCCCTATACATACATAACATAGTAATACATGACTGTAGTGCTTAATGAGTAATTTAATGGATGAATAATAGAAGACATAGATGTTTCCAAAACACCTGATTTACTTCGTTCCTCGCTTACCTGTCTCCTCACAACCTTAGCACCTCATTCTAACGTGTCTAGTATGCCCAGGTAATCTTTTAACACTGTGCACCCGGTCGTTGCCCTTCCTTCTCATTCTACCATCCAAAGTGTTTACACATACGTTTTCGTCTTGGATTTAAAAACATACGGAAATTGCCCGGAATACATTGGATTTTTACCTTCTACTGTATACATCTTTTGGGATTTCAGAACGTTTCACAGTCGTTTACAGCCTGATAAGTATGCTTTTCTTCTAAAGGGAGGGAGTTTGGGGGCTCTTTTTAGTGTGCGACCCATGCCCATGTGTTCGTTTATGAGTAGCGTAACGTTACTTTGTCAGGTAGTAGTTCTGCGAAACTGCTTCGTTCGTTTCCGCCTGTTCCGCACTAGCGCGGATGGGCGGTATTTCACCTTTTGTATACATGTTTTTGTTTGTTATACTTCTTATAAGATGTTTGATCGTTTTCATGTACTTTCGTTACTTGGTCGCTTTTTCTAAGTGTGGGGTTTCACTTTTGTAGCGTACTTTGTAGCCACGATGTTTGATCGTTTTCATTTACTTTCGTTATTTGGCCGCTTTTTCTGAGTGTTGGGTTTCACTTTTGTAGCGTACCTTGTAGCGGTTCCGCACTAGCGCGGATGGGCGGTATCTCGCCTTTTGTTTACATTTTTTTATCTGTTATACTTCTTATAAGATATTGGATCGTTTTCATGTACTTTCGTTACTTGGTCGCTTTTCTAAGTGTTGGGATTTCACTTTTGTAGCGTACTTTGTAAGCCGCGAGCCCCTAGTGGGGCGCGATATTTTTGTCACGTATCTCTACTCTCTGTTACTTTACGTCCCCACCCTGTTTCTTCCATTTCCATGGTTAGTTTACGTTCTTACGATAGACTACTTTTTCTAGTCTTTCCTAACGTGAGTTTCTCAGTCATGTACTCGGAGCCACTTGAAATGTGTCAATTATGCGATGCTCCGCCCGGATCGGGCGGGGGATGGCCAGGATCCTTGCCCCAGAGGCAGGACCTGTAGCCCAGAGACCCTTGTTTGGTCTAAATCTTGTTTACGCCAGAACTTTGGCAAGGATTTGACACATGGCTGGCTAGCCTGCGTTCGAAGCTCCGGGACAAACTGGAGAGAGAAAGAGGAGAGTGGAGAGAGAGAGGAGAAAGAGAAATTGCCCCCCCCCCCAAGGTCCCGGCGCCGTCCCGATTTGATATGACCAAGAGGGAAAGCAAGAGCAAGGCTCAAGGCCAATAAAAAGCCCATTAGAAATTCCGACCGGAACGGACAGAATGTCCGGGTCGAGGAAAGTGGTACCCGGCGTGGTACGCACACAGAGATGGGCTCCGGAAGCCCGGGTCCGACGAGACCCGAGAGAAAGTCCGGAACCGATGTCCGACCCGGATCCAGAGCCGGTCCCGGAGCCGGGAACCGAGGAGATCGACGACTGCTGGGCCCCCAGAATGGGGGAGCAGGGGCAGAAGCCCGGTCTGCAGATCTCCAGACCGGATCCGAAACCTGTCCCGAAGCCGGGAACCGATGAGAGTGACGACTGCTGGGCCCCCAGAACGGGGGAGCAGGGGCAGAAGCCCGGTCCGCAGATCTCCAGACCGGATCCAAAACCGGTCCCAAAGCCGGGAGCCGACGTGTTTGCCGACTGCTGGGTTCCCAGAACGGGGGGGGGGCAGGGGCAGTAGTCCGGTCCGCAGACCTCCTAACCGGAGCCACAGCCGGTCCCGAGGCCGGGAGCCGACGAGAGTAACAACTGCTGGGCCCCCAGAACGGGGTAGCAGGGGCAAGCGCCCAATCCGAAAAGAGAGCCGGTCCCGAGCGAGGTTCCCCGATGACGGGTTTCGGAAAACCAAGAGGAGACGCCGGTCCTCAGGACGGCAACAAGAGGAAGAGCCAGCTTGGATGGCTCGTTTGACAGGTCTTCTCCGTCCCCTTCTGGGGAGGGGGAAGGACAAAGACGGGCACCGACCACAGACATCGGTGCCGAGGAGCGATCGTATGGCAAGCCGTTTTAACATTTACCTCGCAGTTAGACTTAAGTCGAATACATTTCACTTAAGTGGCATACATTCTACCTAAGTGAAATGTTATTCCGCTTAAGTAAGATACATTCCACTTCAGTGGAATAACATTTCACTTAAGCTAAATAGCCCATCTATTTCACTTAAGTGGAATACAATTCCACTTAAGTGAAATGCATTTCCACTTAAGTGAAATACAATTCGACTTAAGTGGAATGCATTTCCTTTCTTTCTTTCTTGCAGGGGACTTTAACATTGATCTTATAAAGGAGAACGAAGTACAAAGAGTACAAGAGCTTCGTAACATAATGTCCTTATACTCTTATTATCCGCTAATTGATGAACCTACACGAGTTACTTCTGCTACGTCTTCTTTGATTGATAATATTTTTACAAATTCTACAAATGTTTTTGAGAGTGGTATTTTATTGACTGATATTTCTGACCACTATCCAATCTTTTGTGTTTCAGGAAGTAAGATTCAAACTGAAAGAAAACATGCTATTTTTAAGAATAACACATGCCGCAAAAATGTTAATCACCTGAAGAATGAGCTCAGTATCCTCAACTGGTCTTTCATTACTAATGACCAAAATGCTGAATCTGCCTATAGCAATTTTTCCAATATTTTCTCACGGACCTTTAACAAGTGTTGTCCATACAGCAGGGTACATAAAAAAGTTAATTATGGAAAATCCCCATGGATTACTGCTGGTATCCTAAAATCAATTAGACAAAAACACAAACTATATTCTAAATACATACAAAACCCCACTTCAGTGCGTAGGTTAGCATATACAAAGTACAAAAATCGACTCATAACTACCATTAACTTGGCCAAAAAAATGCACCTTAGTACTTTAATTGAGAACCAATATGGCGACTCCACACAACTCTGGAAAGTGATCAACAAAATCCTGCACAAGAAGAGAGTTGATGTTACCAATAAGACATTTGCATGTGCTCATGGATCGTCCTCAAATGATGATGATATTGCTAATGAATTTAATAGTTATTTTTCTTCAGTTGCTAGTGACTTCAAGCTTCATGCTGGCCAGCATACTCCATTAAGTTATGTTAATAGCAATATTCCAAATTCTTTTGTGTTTTTCCCAACTAATGTTGAGGAGGTAAAATTAGCTATGTCTAAATTAAAAAATGGCAAGAGTCCTGGTTATGATAATATTACGAATGAAATTCTAAAGCATGTAGCTGATATTATTTTAATACCACTAACCCATATTATCAATTTGTCATTTTCAGGTGGAGTTTTTCCGTCAGAGCTGAAAATTGCGAAGGTAATTCCAATTTTTAAGTCTGGGGACCCGAAGCATTTCTCAAATTACAGACCAATATCTGTGTTACCTGTCATTTCTAAAATCATGAACGTCTTGCATATGATAGACTTTATAAGTTTATTACAAAACATAAAATCCTATATACAAACCAATATGGTTTTCGCAATAAACATTCTACTTATATGGCTGCTTTAAGTCTCATAGATAAAATTTCAAGCGGTTTGGACAATAGGCTCACAACTGCTGCCATATTCATTGATCTTTCTAAGGCTTTAGATACCATTGATCATCGTATCTTAGTAAATAAATTGTTTGCCTATGGTGTTCGTGGTACCGCCCATAACTGGTTTAAAAGTTATCTCCAAAATCGATGTAATTATGTACAGTTTAATAGTTCCCACTCAGATCGTATCCTATGTAATATTGGTGTACCGCAGGGTTCTATACTAGGACCCCTATTGTTTATTCTCTATATAAATGATATTTATAAGTCCTCCATGAACTCAAATTTTATCTTGTTTGCTGACGATACCACAGTATTCCTACAAAATAAGAACTTACGTGATACTCTTGCTGAAGCTGCTAGTGGTTTCTCAAACATTTCTGATTGGCTCAGAACAAATAAACTTTCTCTTAATATTCTAAAAACAAAATTACTGATTTTTGATAACAAGGTCAAAGGCTCTAGTAACATTAATGTTATACTGGATGGGCATCAAGTTGATGCTTCACCTCATGCTAAATTTTTAGGGATTACCATTGATGATAAGTTGACTTGGAAACAACACATCTCCGAGGTCAGCAAGAAGCTTTCTAAATCCAATGGTGTGATCAATAGACTAAAGAAATTTTTACCTAAGAAGTCACTTTTTACCCTGTATAATGCTCTTGTGCTTCCCCATCTCAACTATAGTCTTCTTGTCTGGGGTAATACACAGTCAACTCTACTTAA